>JAXCGZ010000108.1:10000-32500 GCA_037179515.1 Halocaridina rubra | reverse complement strand
AAGTCGCACGTTACACATAGGATGTGTCACGCCACTTCTGGATGAAAGGTTTCAAATATTTCCGGATGTTCGTTTTCAAGTGGCGTCACACGTGGCATGCCACGTGCGACGTGCCACTTTGGTGTGAAAGCGACCTTACAGTCAACTTTACGTCTCAACAGTCACTACCTACAGTCGACTTCAGAAACTGTAAGACGTAATATACTAAATTCTGTAATGGGAAAATATCAAGCCTGAAAGATTCGATTTTAGCGATCTCAGGTGCGATCTCTTTTCTTTAGTACTTTTGTAATGGGAAAGTGTGGAAAATGAAGTGTTATATTATAAAATATATCCAGATAAATAGAATTAAATGAATGTATCAATGCATTAGTGGATAAACAAATAAGTATACAAATAAATAAGGCAAATCTTGTTTATTCGATCTCATTTTTACTTTTACAAAATGATAGACGAAAAAATAAACACGGCCATTTTGTTTTTCACTTCCCAAGTACTGCATTGCTCTTGGAAAGCAATCATTACGAAGTGTCAATCAGTCAATCAATCAAACTATCAATAAACAAAATATATAAAACTAAATAACCATATACATTATGCAATAATCAAGAAGCTTACATAATACTAATAAAAACAAAAATAAAAATATTTATAAATAATTCACGTCATACAAAAATAAAAAAATGAAGGAAGAATTAAAAAAAAAAATTAAATATACAAATAACGTTACTTAATATACAATAAAAGGTAGAAATTAAGGATCTACACATAAAATGGCTTTTAACATAAAGGCAAAAAAATATATGTATATCCTTCTGCACAAGAATGGAAATGTACAAAAGGAGAGTGGAAACTTTTATAACGTACCATGGAAGATTTCACATAACACCATCACACGCAAACAAGTCAGACACTTTCCAAGAACAATTGAAAGGTGTGTGTGTGTGTGTGTGTGTGTGTGTGTGTGTGTGTGTGTGTGTGTGTGTGAGATTACCTAATTGTGATTACCTAATTGTGTTTACGGGAAAGAGCCCAAAGCTCGTATCTTCCCGTCTCCTGATCGGATCCATTTTAGACTTAGTGATACTTATCGTACCTGTCCTTAAAACTATGGATTGAGATAGCATTAACTACCTCCTCGCTTAGTGAATTCCAATTATCAACTACTCTTACACTGAAAAAGTATTTCCTTACATCCTGCAAAGAAGTTTTCTTACGAAGCTTCAAACTATGACTGTGTGTGTGTGTGTGTGTGTGTGTGTGTGTGTGTGTGTGTGTGTGTGTGTGTGTGTGTGTGTGTGTGTGTGTGTGTGTGTGTGTGTGTGTGTGTGTGTGCGTGTGTGTGTGTGCGTGTGTGTGTGTGTGTGTGTGTGTGTGTGTGTGTGTGTGTGTGTGGAAGAGCTTTGAGGGCATAAGAAGGAGATTTACAAACGACAATGCCTGGAGACAATAGTTCTTCGGGTGAAGCAAGCGAAGATCAAGATTTGGCGGATGAAAGAATATACTGACAGGAAAAACATGAAAAATAAATAAAATGATAACTAAAGAAGAAAAAAAATGGCTACAGGTGACAGAGATGGAATAAAATACAGGTGGTGTTGCAATCCAGCCCTTTGTTTGTTCTCTGACAAGAAAACAGAGGAGGGGCAGATATTAAAATACAATGACACTGGCTACGTCAAACAAACACTATTAGTTTTACAGAAGTGTTGCAAGACCGGTTCATATTTGCCCTCTTAGAAGACCTTGACCCTCGTTGATACTATTCCACAACAGACTCTCCAATATATATATATATATATATATATATATATATATATATATATATATATATATATATATATATATATATATATAATGGAGTACTCGCTGATCACTACTTTCTTTCACCCACGTGATTCTGGAGAAAAAAAGATGCATGAGCCACTTCGAACAGTTGAATTCGGGGTATCCTGGGTGGAAGCTATTCTCTACACTCCACTGAGCAAATAGTCACAAGAAGTATATAAGTGCAAATTAAATATATTTATGAAGAAAATACATACAGACATATATGCTTCAGAGCAAACCTCCTGAATGTAAATACCATGAATAAACGACCGCCATATGTGTAGTGGAGGAGGAAACATTACCATTCAATTGCTTCATAAATGTAGAATCAAAATCCGGATACTTATTTACAGGCAAACGCATAAAACAGATAATGATAGTACCACAATTAAATAAAAATGCTTGCGTGCGACAATACACACAAACGCGCGACAATACACAAGCGCGCGCACACACAAAAAAACACACCCACACATATACACACAAACAATATCTAGCAAACATCCCTTAAACTCAAACATAAAAATTATCTCCATAATCCATGCGTGTTTGTGAGTATAAAAACAATAAAATAAAAACACGCACATCCACACAATAACGAACAAACACCTCTTATATGCAGATATGAGGCACGATTATTATATCTGATTGCACGTGAGTATGAACGAACTTACTAAAACACACGATGACACACAAGCGTACATATAACATCAAGCACACATCCTTTATACTCAGAAAGGAAACGTATGACCGCTGTTCATGCTTTCGTGAGCATAAAGGAACATATTCCCAAGCATCAATTGGAAGCAATTGTCCCTTACGCGTATACAGAAAACAGACGACCACTACTGGTGCTTCCATGTAAATATAAGCGAATACATATAAATACAGACACTAAAAAGCAAACATCCCTATAGGAACAGGTAGTAATTATGCGATAATTATATGTGCTTGCTTGCGAGCATAAACGAACACACACACAAAGCCACGCACACCTATGCACATACGCACACGCAAAGGAACAATATCAAACACCCATTGCACTCAGATACAAACTGCAGGACGAATATCCGTGCTTGCGTGCAAATACAGAGACATACATTATCAAGCAAACATCCCTTGTACGTATATAGCTAAAGTACGACGATTATCCCTACTTCTGAGCGAATATAAGCGAACTTACACACATACGTAATAGCAAGCAAACGCCCCTCCTACGCAAAAAGCAAAGGTACCACCATTATCCCAGGCTTGCTTGCAAGTCGTGTACACATACATACATACACATACATGAGAGCATACAAGCACAAACGCACAAGGCATGAAGCCCTGGCAAAAACTGGTTCCTTCGAGCCATTACCCAACATACACAGAAACCGACGGACGAATTTCATCTTCCTAGAGAGGGGGGGGGGAAGAGGACGGGTATTCTTACCTTAACTGACGCTCGCGTATATACTGTTCCACTATATCTCCACACGTAGTAGTCACCGTGGCTCAAGCGGTAGCGTCCGCGACTCTGAGGCGTCAGTTCGAGAGTTCGCGCCCCTTCAAGGTCTGAGGTTAGCAAGGGCATGCACTCAGGGTAACGATTACATCTGCCAAAATAAGTCCCTCGCAAGAAGGCAACCGTCCTAGCCTTTGGCAGAAAAGGGAGTCCGTGACGTAAAACCGGAACACTATATCTCCACACGTGTAATAAAGAGCAACTCTCTCAGCCTTATATATTGACAAAGGGTTTCTCAACCCTGAGTGCCTCTAATACAGGTATAAACCGCGATGGAAACCTGAACTTAGGATATTCAAGACTATTCAGCATTATCTCCAACCTTATTAAATATACCATAACAGGAGGTCGAATCCCCCAAAGGTAGTTCTGACAGCATATCTTCGTTAGAATCTCTTAATTGGATAAAGAAGGGGATGGTAGTGATGCTACTCAGAGCACCGGTCAACTAGGTCAGAACAGTGAATGTACTCGTTACATATAAGAGGAACCAATACTAAAAAAATATCCAGAAAGTACGCATTGATAATGGATTGGATGATGGATTCGGTGATACGTCACGTACTCCCTTTTCTACTAAGGGATAGGACGGTTGCCTTCTTTACGAAGGACTTGTTTTGGCAGATGTAATCGTTACCTTGAGTGTATGCCCTTACTAACCTCAGTCCGTGACAGGGCGCGAACCCTCGACCTGCCGCTTCAGAGTCGCAGACGCTACCATTTTGCCACGGGGACCACTAAAGTACGCACTGATAATGGTAAATACAAATATAACACAGTATAATAATAATAATAATAATAATAATAATAATAATAATAATAATAATAATAATAATAATAATTGGATGATGGATTCGGTTTTACGTCACGTACTCCCTTTTCTACTAAGGGATAGGACGGTTGCCTTCTTTACGAAGGACTTGTTTTGGCAGATGTAATCGTTACCCAGAGTGTATGCCCTTACTAACCTCAGTCCGTGACAGGGCGCGAACAATCGACCTGCCGCCTCAGAGTCGCAGACGCTACCATTTTGCCACGGAGACCACTTAAGTACGCACTGATAATGGTAAATATAAATATCACACAGCATAATAAAATAATAATAATAATAATAATAATAATAATAATAATAATAATTTTTTTTTTCTCATGAGGTTTACAACTGAAGAAAGGGACAACCGAAGTCATCTTTGAACCGCTGAAACTGACTTAGATAAGACATGGAATAAAAATAACATCCTTCGTAAGACTTCTAATGGGAAGAGAAATA
Organism: Halocaridina rubra; assembly: GCA_037179515.1. Taxonomy (NCBI): domain Eukaryota; kingdom Metazoa; phylum Arthropoda; class Malacostraca; order Decapoda; family Atyidae; genus Halocaridina; species Halocaridina rubra. The sequence goes on along the minus strand of JAXCGZ010000108.1, from coordinate 27,893 downwards.
TGGGTAAATATGAAATGGCAAAGATATATATAGATATATATATATATATATATATATATATATATATATATATATATATATATATATATATATGCTTAATGGGATACGCATTTAGTATATATATGCGCGCGCACGCGTTTGTGAGACATAAGTGATAGAATAAATTTGAATAAAAAATGCGATGTATGTGAAAGACAGTAAGAAATTCTTTCACTATTATTATCATTATTATTATATTTATTATTATCATTATTTCTGGTGATGAAAGAGAAACAACATCCTCCACGAAATGCCTGAGTGTGTCGTCAGCGCCGACGAAAGAGCCCGAGGAGCAAAAACCAGCATTTCTCAGTATCCCTTTCGACAGAACAGCTGATGTGGAAAGGATAAGAAAGAGCAAAGTGCGATGAAAAACTAATACCAAATCCAATTATTCTCCAGATGTGGTCACCCTTACAGCTTCACCTGAATTATTATTATTATTATTATTATTATTATTATTATTATTATTATTAGCATTATCATTATTACCGAGGTGAAGAATGCTGGTTTTCTCTCCCTCCCTTGAGTTTCTAGTTTAAAATTAAAAAAATATATATATTAATGGAAGGGTTAAGCCTGTCTTAATGTCTTGTTACCTTCTCACTTTCGTTACAGTTATGGCCACCCTATTCTCTTCGACAGGAAACAGCACTGCTAAAAAAAAATCATAATTATGTCATTTGTTATGATAATCATCATTATAACCGATATTAATATTAATTATACAAAAAAGGCTCAAAAATGTTTCTTTGTCTTTAAAGCCATGATAGTATGATTGAACACATACACTTATTGAAACTCTCAAAGTCTGTTGAGTTGACAGGGACTGCTACTCTAAGGATGCATGCCGGTCCCCCCCCCCCCATCTAAATATCCCATTACGACTCTGGCGAAGAGGTGTAAGGCAATCCACGTTAGGGAATCAAATTCGGGACTTTCTAAGAGGTCGATATATATATATATATATATATATATATATATATATATATATATATATATATATATATATATATATATATATATATATATATATATATATATATATATATCAAAAGCATACCGAAAGACTCCCAAGTATAAATTTATATATGCAGGTGTGACTTTTCAAACATCTTTGTGAAAGAAAGTTTATGCTCAGGGTGTTAGTTTTTTTTTTTTTTAGTATTTATGAGTTTTTGTGTATTTATTCTTTTAGTATATATAAGTAAATGAATTTTAATAAGGATTTTGTATTTACTTATTTCATTAAAGCGACAATACGTTTAAACGCACACACACACACACACACGCATACTGTAGGATTAGGACATATCAAGCGAATGGATATAAAAGGAGAGATGAGAGGACATTAGGTAATAGGGGGAGGGGGGAGAAGATAGGTACATAGGTAGAATGTGAACGGTCATTGAACTAGTGTTGTTGGTGCGCAATTGTGTGTGTGTGTGCGTGCGTGCGTGAGCGTATGTCTGGGTTGACCTTGGAGGTGCGTTGGCGAGATGTCCTGCCGATGCACCATCCGCCAGTAGACGAGAGAGCCGGGGGAGGGTCAGGTTTTCCCCTTTTCTTGGCCCGAGCCTATGAAAATATGCTCTATCACTGACTCTCTTATACACTTAGTGATGTACTTGGTGAGCCAGTTGAGTTTACAGGGGTCAGCACGGGAAAGTCCCCACTATTCTCTCCTTTTTATCCTAAATTGACTTCACCGAAGAGAAGCGGAGCTCGCCACCTTGGGAAGATGAGCTCGGAACCTCGAGTGTGGAGGGAGAGTTCGTTAGACAGATTCCAAATCTTATCATTTTAACTACCAAATAATGCAAAATGAACATTTATATGATTTAGGAATATTCTTACTCAAAGAATTCAGGTACTTTTTGTGTTTTTTCGTTAATTTCGTCGAAGTCGGTTGGCCCATAGCATCATCCCCCCGTTGCGATACTACAGCCGAAGGTCTTTTGAATTCAAATAGGGCTGGCCAGGACAACTCGATGTTAAGTCTTCTTTCATATACGATTCTTTCCCTATACCTACATGTACACCGTACATACTGGCGTATTCGTTATACTTTTCATTTTATCCTTTCACTTCTGATAAGTCACAACACTCCCCATCTCTGTTTCACTATGCTTTGTGTTTCTGTTACCCCCAATTCATATTGTTTTCTTTTATCGAGATTTACCTTTCTTCTACACTACGTTTATTCATTAAATTGTTTATTCGTACATTTATCTATTTATCTATTTTAGCGTCTTGTTTCTGTAGTGCATATTTATCACACAATAATTTTTTTTCACATGAAAACATTACCCAAATGCATTTAACGCAATTATTAAGGTTGAAAATACTACACTATAATAATAATAATAATAATAATAATAATAATAATAACAATAATAATAATCCTCGTGGCAAAATGGTAGCGTCCGTAACTCAGAGGCGGCAGGTTGAGGGTTCGCTCCCCATCACGGACTGACGTTAGTAAGGGCATACACTCAAGGTAACGATTACATCCACCAAAACAAGTTCTTTGCAAGAAGTCAACCGTCCTAGCCCTTAGTATAAAAGATTCGTGACGTAAAACTGAATCCAATCCAATAACAATAATAATTTCTTGAATTATTTTTTCCAGTGAATCCAACGAGGTGGCCACAACCAAAGCGAAAGAAACGCAGCATCAGTATTTCATTATAATCGTTCCTCACCTCTCTTCGGCAACAAGAATGGGAAATGAAAGGAAGGAAGGATTGGGTTCACTCATACGCCACTCCCTTAGTTCCACAGGGATTCCCAACCTTTTTAGACTCGAGGCACCCTCATGAACGCGTGGGAATCTTGGGGTACCCTTGATAGCACTTTGAATATATTTAAACTGAAGGTGGAATATTCCAACTGCATTGGAATTCTTCCATTAAAATATGAATAAAATCGCATTGGCAGCTACACCACTTTCATCACTGACAGCCGCCACCACCAACTTCCCGAGTGCTAATCGTCCATGCAGCAACCTTTGAAGTCATGAGTACTTTATCGTACCAAATTCTGCGGCACTGCTAGCCCATCGTGTAGGACCCCCAGGGTGTCTCGGCATGCAGGTTGGGAATCACTGACCTAAAAGCTCAATATCACGAAAGCTTTCAGCAACCAGGTCAAAATCTCGTTTGAACCTAGGCTATTATTTACAGGAGCTCTCGCCTAGCATTTTTTTTTTTTTTTTATAAATTACAACTGCTACAGTGGAACAGTTTCTCTACGAGTAATAATAGTATCCAACAAATAAATGTAGTGAAGTTACACTGTGCCCGATAAGACCATATCTAAAGGGGGGTTTACACGGGCAAACGGTTCGTCGAACGCGGTTCGACAGACAAGTGTTTGAAGTGATGTTCGAACGTGTGAACGGGGCATTTGGTTGTCGAACACGTTCCGTGTTCGACAACCAAATACCCCGTTCACACGTTCGAACATCACTTCAAACACTTGTCTGTCGAACTGCGTTCGACGAACCGTTTGCCCGTGTAAACCCCCCTTAACGGATGAAAGTTACAAGTGCAACAGTGACTCAGAAGTTGTTAATCCTGCAAATCAAGTATCCTATTTGAGGATCTATGGCTTCAACTTAAAAAGAAAAAAAAATCATTAAAAAATATTTCAAAATTTATTTCAATAATTCTAGGAGTATTTTTTTTTATGAAATATGCCTGCTTAGGAGAATCTTTTCTTGGCGAGATGATTTTATTTACTCTCTTAAAAATCTAATTAAACGGATATAAAGTATCTTATATTATCGAGATCACATACACATTACTTATAGCTTGATCTGCACAAGTAATGGCGTACGTTAATGACAGAAGCCCTCATGACTGCTTGAAGGATATTTCAATAGTTTATCTTATATTTTCGCCTCTGAGTACTGAGCAATGACGACATGATCTCAATTCCATTTCACGGATATTTAATCATCTTATATTCTTGACTCTACATATCGAGTCTTTCTAACGCAATCTTATATAGTGACTTGAATGTTTTGCACTGACTTCTAATTATTTAACATTCTCAATTTAATCTACCATGCGTTAAGGACACTATCTGTATTAATCACTTAAAATTTGTTGCAAAGATTAAGCACCATCTAACATTATCAAATTGACTGATCATATGTTGCTGATGATCTTAAGAAGTCACTTTAATTTAACTGACTATTAGGCTATCAAACATTCTTGACTTCCAAGTCTCCTGTGTTGATGACATAATCTTGACTCGTCAGTTAAAATCTATATCACTGGTTTAACAAATTATTAGTCTCAATTTAAAGGGCAATGTGTTGAAGGAATCCTCTTAACTCGCCGCTTAAATTGTGCTAACTATAGGGTATGTAACACTCTTGACCTCAAGTATAAGATGTTGATGATATGTTCTTAACTAGTTATTTAAAAGCTATTTCACGTTGTTGTACCATCTCGGCTTCTTCGTGGTGATAATGTAAGTGTTCTTATTCAACAGTGTTAGTTTAGGTGAGTTACCATTATCCAATCTAACATTTATTGATATACATAAAATACGTCTTTGATGAAAACTTAAAACCGTCTTTCATAATGAGATGATATCACTAATAACATATAATATAAAATCAAGACACAAGCCTATAATCTTTTGGATTATGTAATCGACTTCAGGATCAGATTGGCAAGTGCGATTCCTCATTCAAAACCCTATAATTTTTCTATTTTCTAATGGCGTCCTTATACTGACCTTTACAATTCGTTTTTTCTTGGCTCTAGGATATCTATATAAAAGACTTCAAAAGGTGATTATCTCATTGTCGCATTTACAGTTTGCAAATTGGATCATAACAGTTAACGAGATTTAGGGTTCCTGACGAAATGTATAAATATACTCGACATAAATAGGATTTTTTTTTTATGAGTGTGACATCGGAACGGGAGAAGAAAACTATTTTCATCGGGCCAGGGCACCGAAAATATATATGAATAAGTAGCTGCTTATGGACAAGGCAAAAATAAATGAATGATAAGCAATGTTGAGAAAGAAAACTAAGAGAAACAGTGAAGGGGAGTGTTGTGATATGTAAGAAGTAAGGAAATAATAAAAGAGGGGTAACGAAGAAGCAAGAAAATTCGAGTAGATATAAGCATAGGAAAAGAATTGTAACTGAAAGAAGATTTAACATCGAGCTGTCCTGGCCAGTCCTATTCAAGTCCAAAAGACGTTCAGTTGTAGTACTGCTACACACTTAGTATCCCTGACATTCTTTATCAATATATTTGTTTCTTATGCTCTTCACATTTACTGGCAGAGCATTTACATATCTAAGGAACAGAGGTGGCACTAAAACTAATTCATGTGAATCCCCACTGGTAACCTCTGGCACTCCGTATATTGCTCTGACATTTATTTTTGTAACTAAAGCATTACATGGGAACATGTGTCCATAGGCACTCCCAGATATGCAAAAATACAGTGCCAGCTCTCTCATATCTCCAAATCATTGAACTCTTATGAATAAAATGTCAAATCACTGTCAGTATGCAAAGACTGAAGAGCAGAAAAAAATTATAAAGTAAATAGTGCCAAAGTTCAATTGAAATAAGAGACACCTCGGCGAAAAGATATCCTCAAAGGACTCTCATAGGAGCAGGGAAGCGAAAAATCTCAACAGGCTTTATGTTATATTATTTCATTACTACTTCAGGAGCTCCCAAGTTCAATTCTCCAGTATACCTCGCTCAGCTTCTCTTCGTCAAAACCACGTGGGAATAAGAGGGAGAGGTTAGTTGCGTCCATTCTATGGTAGGACCTGTTACAAGTGTAGGAGACTTTAAATTACAATTAGATACATGAGGTCTATGGTAGATGAGCATCTTTACTAGCTTGAATTTCGATCGATAAGTGCAAAAAATAAAACCCAAGGAAAGAGACAGCCATCAAGAGGGGAACAGACAGGGATAAGACACAAGACGACAGTCAAGTCCGTACAGAATAATATTATTCAAATGAAGCCAACGAAATGAACAAACATACGTACAGTAAAAGATATATATATATATATATATATATATATATATATATATATATATATATATATATATATATATATATATATATAACCAAAAAAAAAACAATTACCATCTGTGAAAATATGAATCATATTATACCCCTGACCGGGACTCGGGCCTAAGACACATAATTACTGTGCCAAGGCGCTATCAAATATACACCACTGAAGATCTAAAAGAGAAACAAACCTTACAGCTCAACTGCTATACAAGGAATGAATGCATTCCGTCTGAATGCCTTTCTGTTCATATTACAGTTTCTCCTAAACTCACTCGTTTTTCGCATGTTATTCGAATCTCAGCTATATAAGCATTAATAATAACCAAATAAACACATTACCATATGTGAAAATATGAATCATATTTTACCCTTGACCGGGACTCGAACCTAAGACATAATTACTGTGCCAAGGCGCTATCAAGTACGCTACTGAAGGTTCTCCTTGGCACTGTAATTATGTGTCTTAGGTTCGAGTCCCGGTCAGAGGTAAAATATGATTCATATTTTCACATATGGTAATGTATTTATTTGGTTATTATTAATGCATATAGAGCTGAGATTTGAAGTAAAGGCAAAAACCGAAGCCACGACTCAGGTTAGAAGAACCTGTAATATGAACAAAAAGGGATTCAGATAGAATGCGTTCATTCCTAGTATAGCAGTTAAGATGTAAGGTTTGTTTCTCTTTTAGACCTTCAGTGGTGTAGTTGATAGCGCCTTGGCACAGTAGTTATGTGTCTTAGGTTCGAGTCCTGGTCAGGGGTAAAATATGATTCATATATATATATATATATATATATATATATATATATATATATATATATATATAATATATATATATATATATATATATATATATATATATATATATATATATATATATAGAGAGAGAGAGAGAGAGAGAGAGAGAGAGAGAGAGAGAGAGAGAGAGAGAGAGAGAGAGAGATAAAACTATTAAAAAATTGAGATATAAAAAAATGACAGGAAAAACATACAGATAGTGATATCCGTATACAGGGAGAAGCTACTCTTCATAACAGAAAGAAAGAAAAATCACAGAAAGACAGACGCAAATATAGTCTGATGTATAGAACCGAGACTTCAAGAGAAAAACAATGAACGAACCTGATATAAGAATAAATACCAATATATCTAAATCATTGTTACTTTCGGAAGCTGTTTCTGAGAATCTTCATTTTCACATTCAATATAGCAAAGCAGATATGGGAGATGGACATCCCCCCCCCCCCATGTCCAGCTTCCATGTATCACGATACAAACAGAAGTCCATTCTTGACAAAAACTATAGTCTGTAGCCAATAAGTCTCTCTCTCTCTCTCTCTCTCTCTCTCTCTCTCTCTCTCTCTCTCTCTCTCTCTCTCTCTCTCTCTCTCTCTAAAATCACATTTGTCATTCCTCCGCTACAGCCTCTGATAACTCCCATCCTCCCAGGGCTTCTAAATTTAGCTACAATCATAAACTCAAGTCTTGTAAACATAAATAAAGGAAAAGCATGTAAAATGAGAGTTTGAGAAAGGAAACGAAGGAAAGCTGTAATTATTCATAATCATATTATTATTATTATTATAATTATTATTATTACTAATGTTATTGATGCTTCTTATAATAATAATAATAATAATAATAATAATAATAATAATAATAATAATAATAATAACAATAATAATAATAATAATAATAATAATAATAATAATAATCAACCTACTTTGTTGGGAATCGAACCAGGAAACTCTAGACTAGAACTCCACAGCTTAGTCCATTGTACCACAGCCTCTGTGGCACGGTGGCTTAAGCTGAGGGGGATCTAGTCTAGTTTCCGGGTTCGATTCTCGACAAGAAAGGCAGATTATTTGAAGCCAATTAAAAATGCGTTTGTGCAATGCATCTGTTCGATAATAATAATAATAATAATAATAATAATAATAATAATAATTATTATTATTATTATTATTATTATTATTACTATTATTACCATCATCATCATTATTATTATTATTATTATTTTTGTTGCGCACTGATGACGCGGCCCAAAGGGGTTTCTCGCACCTGCTAGCTCAGTGAACTGTGATGAACGGGTGTAACGGAAGTTGTCATGTGATGAAGCGGCGGAGGTAAACCAGCTGCGGCCGTCGGGCCTCACTGTAGAATATCCTTGCCCGCATACCTTGTAGATGACCCAAACAGGATGGGAGGGAGGAGACGTGGCAACCCTTAATCCCCAAGGAGCTGAGAGGAGTGGTTGAGGTATGCATGGATTTGGTGAATGCGCATTTCTTGGCTCGGCCACCCCCCTTACAAGGGGAAATGAGGCATGCGTATATGTATGTATATATTACTGCAATAATGCCGCCTGAGCTAGATTTGCGCGGAAGGTCTTTATGCTATTACCCTACTTATTGCCTCAGAAAACCTATAAAAACTTCACAGCCAAGGAAAACATTGAAGCACCTCAAACACGAACATGCATATGGAAAAAAAAATCCGCGTTAGAAAATTTGTGGCAAGAGGCAACATCATAGAAACACAGAATTGTTGCATAGCCCGAAAAGAAATCATACCGAAAGTGATGATTCTAGAAAACTTGGGACTTTGATAAAATCTGTATATCACGCTAGCCATCAGGATGTTGTGATAGAAAACAGTATTAGGTCCACTAACCATAGAAGACAAAAAGCACTACAGGAACTACACCTAGAAGCAAGAATACCCACTGATAAAACAAAAACATCAAGCCTGAGACTTACTGAAGATCCTTGTGAGTTTAATGTTATAAACGGATCAATGTAGTCTCCGTGGCAAAATGGTAGCGTCTGCGACTCTGAGGTGGCAGGTCGAGGGTTCGCGCCCCGTCACGAACTGAGGTTAGTAAGGGCATACACTCAGGGTAACGATAACATATGCTAAAACAAGTCCTTCGTAAGAAGGCAACCGTCCTAGCCCTTAGTAGAAAAGGGAGTTCGTGGCGTAAAACCGAATCCATTATCCAAACATGACAAACTAACATGCAGAAACCAAATGTTGGTGCCTGCAAGTTTTCACAAGATGTACATTGGTACCCCAGATCGAATTTTAGAGTCAGACACTGGGAAAAAAAACAAAAAAGCAAAAACTGGGAAATGCTTAATGAGTTGTGAAGGACTATGTTAGAAAAAAAAAAATAAAGAAATTCTAATTCTGTGCCTGGTATTAAGCTGGAGGAGAAGCAGTCATTCATGCAATGTAGAAACTCTTCCAGTCACAAACGTAGATACACTTCTCCTGGTCAATGCAGCAAAAGCTTTCTAACTCAAATAATAGTAACCCAAAGCTGCAGAACATAACTGTAATATGCCTCTCTCTCTCTCTCTCTCTCCCTCTCCCTCCCTCCCTCTCTCTCTCTCTCTCTCTCTCTCTCTCTCTCTCTCTCTCTCTCTCTCTCTCTCTCTCTCTCTCAGTATGTAAATAACATCTGTGTAAATCCAGGACACCTAACATTAGCGAAGCCAGCTCTCTAAAAGGGACACATTTTCACTGATGTTGAGGGGAAGCAACTTATTTTACCACAGAGAATAAGACTAATGAACCCTGAAAAAAGTCCCTTATAACAACCAAACCTCAATGTAATAGACTCCATGACTAACGAATTACATTCAAACACAACATATCAGCGAATATCACTGACTCAAATAATCCAAGTAACTTAGAACGAAATCCTCCAAAACTTCCCTCAGTGAGCATATGGAACAACAGTGTAGACTGCTATCACAAGCATATCCCAAAAATGAGAGGAAAATTGAAATGGTTAGGAGGTTTTGGCCTCGCTGGATCACATCTTTACCAGTCAAGAAAATAAGATTCCGTCTCAAAAAAGAAAGACAAAAAATAAAAGAAGTTACGGATGCCATTGCCCTGCGGTTTGGATAGTGAATCGCCCACTCCCCATCAGTGTCAATGTGGAGACTGTTGTTGTATGTAAAGGTCCTTTTGCTTCGATGGAAGAAGCTCTCACAATTCAGTCAGCTTATCTAAATGGAATAACTAAAGGACGGTGACTTCAAGGTTTTTTATTTTTTATTTTTTTTATTTTTTTAGTGACACCGGGATAGGCAAAAACTCCCCCAATCAATAGAGGCCCAGCCACAAGAAAACACCAAGACGAAGTAAAAGAAAATGGTTAAGGACAAGGCAGAGATGAGATAATGTCACACAAAGGAAAACGACTATCTCATCAATAAAACTGCACAATTATAAAATGCTTCAAAACATATTTGTTTTTTTAATATGAAGACTTCAGTTAACATAAAAAGACATGAAGAAAAAAGAAGAAAAAATTTAAAATATTTTAAAACTTTAATAAAATAATTCTAAGTAATTTTGTCTATTGAAAATGGCAACTTTATATACGGTATCTTTTCTCATCAGTGTTTACTTTATTCTCACTACCAACACTGACATGCTTTGTCTCGTAAGTTTGTTAAAATTTACTGTAATTATAAATACATATACACATACATATACATATACACATACATGCACACATGTACACACATATACATACATATGAGCTCTTGAGGGAGGGGGTTAGAATACTTCCTCCATGTTCCCCTGCGTGTCGTAAGAGTAGACTAAGTGGGGCGGAGCGAAGGGAATGAAAGAACCCTTCTCTGTACTTTCTCTTCCCAGAAAGTCAGAGCATTATTCCTTTACTCAGCCACTCACCTTATAAGGGGAAAAGTGGCTTATGTATATAAAAAGGCATATGAGAGAGAGAGAGAGAGAGAGAGAGAGAGAGAGAGAGAGAGAGAGAGAGAGAGAGAGAGAGAGAGAGAGCGAGAAGGTATTCCCTCCACCCCTCTCTCTCTCTCTCTCTCTCTCTCTCTCTCTCTCTCTCTCTCTCTCTCTTTTTTTTTTTTTTTCCAAAGTTATAGAAATATCAGATAATATACAAGAAAGTAGACTAAGATGGTATGGTCATGTCGTTAGAAGGGATGAACAGTATGTTGGGAGGAGGGTGATGGAAATGGATATACAGGGTAGAAGGAGAGGGAGACCAAAGCGTAGGTGGATGGATTGCATCAATGATGATCTGAGGTCTAAAGGTTTGTTGGGTGATGAGGTATGGGACAGAAATAAATGGAGAAAATTGACCAGAAACATCGACCCCACATAAATGTGGGAAAAGATGTAGACGGAGAAGAGGGTAAAAGAATTACATTTTCAACGTTGGGTATACACTAAGTACAGGATATAAGTTCTCTGGGTTGCAAAAGTGCACACAAAGTTCAAAGTAGCTCAGGCCAAGAGGTCTGAAGTCCTTAAGCTTTGTGCACTCTGCAATGTAGTGTACTAAATTGTTGCCCCCTTCACACTCACATAAATGGCATTTTGAGTGTTCTGGGTGCTTTCTACCAGTTTTCTCGCAATTCACCTCCCATATATTTCTATAACCAAGTCTTATACGGGCAGCAACTCTATCACAGTCACCTGTAAGCATTTTACCCATGCTGTATTTGTGTCTCAGCCTTCTGAAGTTTTCATAATGTTGGATCGAACAGCTGCTTACATGTTGTGTGAGTGTAGAAAGTTCTTGCTCTTCCATAATCTCATTATACAACATTGTTTTAAACTGAGTCAGTGTGGTTATAGATTCAGACACTGAACTCTCAGTTGCCATTTTTGCCAGCCTGTCAGCCTTTTCATTACCTACTATCCCAACATGGGAGGGTACCCATGAAAACTTAACTTGGAGTTTAAGTTTTGCGCAATCAATAAGAGCCTCTTGAATTTCAGCCATGTGAGTTTTGTAGGAGCTTTTTAATGATCTCAGTGACAGAAGCGCACTCTGCGAGTCACAGAATATGATAGCATTTCTCCTAGCACTGAGAACATGTTCAATAGCAAGTTTTAGACCAACAATTTCACATTCGGTGATTGATGACCATTTTGGCATACTCAGTGCTTTGTCAAATATTTGCTGCCCTTCAAAATTTTCATAAACTACAATGCTGCACCCAGACCCTCCTGCACTGCTTGTGTGAGACCCATCAGTGTAAATGCAGAGTGTTTCATTGTTAGTTGGGAAACTAGTTTCAATAAAGGCTTCAATTTCATCTAACCATTGATGTTTTTTAATAATTGGAGCAACATTCGGACCAGATGATAATATTGGAAAGAGAATTTCTGGCCCAATCCTCTTGCAAGGATTTATTAATCGTTCAGGACCACTCTCAGTAAAGAGTGTTACATTATGTTTTTTTGTCTCATTGGTTATAAGCTTAAATACTTTGGGGTGAATTTGTCTTTCATACTGTATGTTACTTTTTATTAGTGATTTAATGATTGTTGGCGCTGACTGCGGCCCTTGCAAATGACCAGCATTACATGGATGAGGCTGAGCTGATTTCGCTAGTTTAACTCCAAATATCACAGCTGACTGTTTGATATGTTCTATCAAAGGTGGGAGGTTTAATTCATGTTGCATATTTATAATTCTGGTGCTCATAGGGCAGCCAAGAATAATCCTCATAGCTTTGTTCTGAATTTTTTCTAGGGGTCTTAAGATAGAGGTAGTCATAGTACAGAGCTGCAGGGTGTGATAGTCGACTAATGACCTGACATATGCGAGATAGAAAGTTCGGCATATGTTAATTCCAACACCAGATACCCTATTGGCAAGAAGCTTTAACGGTCTGAGTCTCTGTTGCAGTCTCTCACACAAATCTTTGACATACTCTGTGTGAGGGGGAGAAGGAACTGGTATTCCCAAATATTTGTGATTTTCGCACACCTTAACCATTTGATTGCTTAATACAAGGTGAGGCTCTTGCGAGATACTGGAAAAGTACTTTGTTTTTGGAGTTGAAATGACAAGACCAATGTCTTTTGATACTTGAGAAAAGTCATTAAGTATTATTTGCATATAATTGGCAGAAGGTGCCCTTATACATATGTCGTCTGCATAACATATGATGGTGCATTCATCATTTGGTAGTCTGAGAGACTTGAGAAGCTTATCCATTAAGATGTTAAGAGAAGGGGAGACAGAACTCCTCCCTGAGGAGTTCCCAGTGTAAATTCCTTTTCGCTGGAAGTAAGATATCCTTTATAGTACACTTTAGAGGTTCGACTACTTAGGTAGCATCTAATTAGTTGCAGTAGTTTACCTTTGACCCCTAAAGTTGCTAAATGATCCAAAATAACGGTTCTATTTGCAATATCAAAGGCATTTTGCAAATCTAGAAAAACAGTGACTTCAGAGCAGTGCTCAACATTCATAAATTCTACAAAACAGTCTTTGGTACTTTTTCCTTTCATAAATCCATACAAATTATTTGATAATTTTCTCTCGAGTGTGAAATCAAGTCTGCTAAGAATGACTCTTTCAAAGGCTTTGCAGAAGCAGGATGTCAGAGAGATAGGTCTTAATTTTGTACTTTCTTTTTTTGGAATTGGAATAATAATGCTTTTTTTCCATTGTTCTGGAAGTGTGCCCTCATTATAAATAGTGCTGAATAAAAACTGAATTGGATTAATACCATTACAAATATCATCATTAAGATCTCGGATTACTTGGTACGTAATGCCATCCTCACCCGGAGAGGTGCTCTTCCCATGGGAGAGAGCAAAGTCCAACTCATTTTTGGTTATGTAGTCAATGAATCTGTCCTCTTCCATTGTTCTTGCACAGGATAATTCTATGTTCATCATTCTTTCAAAGTCAAGATTTCTTAATCGTTGTTGAATATCGCAAGGAAGGTTTTCAAAGGAAGATGTCTTAGAGTATTGTAAGAGAAGTTCTTCAGCAAGAGTTTGGGAATCATTTGTTTCTGACACACTGATGTTTTTGCCAACCAGAGCATTAATTGACTGCCAGATTTTAGAACTACTCGTATGAGCATTGATAGACTGTAGGAAGTTTTGAAAGTGCTTGGTTCGGACATCACTTTTAAGCTCACGGTACTCTCGTAGAGTAAGTAGCAGATTTTCAAGAGTGGTTGCATTGTTATCCCTTTTATACATATCAACTGCACTGTCTACCTGTTTTTTAAATGTGTTTAGCTTGTTATCTTCTGTCCAATTGTTTTTCTTCTTGATTGCCTTGTGTTTAGGCTTGTGTATGTAAGTTCTATGGAATAAATATATCCGTTCTATTAAGAGATCATAGATTTCTTGGCCTGTAATGGTCTGAATATCTATATTTTCAAATGTAGAAGCCATAAAAGAGCGAAAAGGGGCAACGAATTCAATAGGAATATTTATCTGCTTTCGTTTATGTGCTTGACAAATGCCGGAATCGAGTAGGAATGTGCTCTCAAGTGCAAAATGGTCAGACAATAGATCGTCTATTCTTCTGCAAGTAAAGTCTTTCCCATATTCTAAACCATGATAAAATATGTAGTCTAGTCTACCACCTCTAAGGTGGGTACGCAAACGTGGTCCTAGTAAGGTAAAATTGTTATCACTAATAAACTCATAGAGCCGTCTGCCATTGTAATTACAGATGTTATCAGATGTTTCTGCAAATTCTTTGTGCCTTGCATTAAAATCTCCAGCGAATATAATGTTCTCATACATAAGGGGATGTGGTAATTTTGCTTCATTAAAGGCATCAGTTCCAATATATGTATTACAAACATAAAAAGGATTGGTTTTGACATTTATTTTGAAAAGCATATATGTGACATTCTTGTTATCCTCACCATCATTACTTGGATTAGTGCTGGTTTCGATTAACTGATGGGGAATGCAGTTACTAATACCTTTGTTTATAATAGAAGAAAGGCGAGCTCCTTTGCATAACATCCACTGTCACCACAGCAAACTATGTGAGTACATCATAAACAAAGAGTCAAGTTCAGCGGAGAACAAATTGACAATAACAACAATGACATCACAAAACCACCGATAAGCGGATTATAATAATAATAATAATAATAGTAATAATAATAATAATAATGGAAGAAGAAGAAGAAGAAGAAGAAGAAGAAGAAGAAGAAGAAGAAGAAGAAGAAGCAAACGACCACAAAGCCAAATTAAGTCGTCTGGCATAAACACATAAGTCAAGTCATATCAGAACCTCATTTCACTGACAAAATTTGTGAAGTATTTTGAAAAATTAAACATAAAGATCTACCTATTTTTGCAAGAGATTTTTTAATATTAAAAATATTTCTAACTCCTGAAGGATAGTTGCTACTTGAGAATCATCGCCATAAGATTCTATGAATCTCGCTTCGCTATTTGCATTAAGAAAGAATAGCTCAGTAGTGTGTGCAAGTATTATTATTATTATTATTATTATTATTATTATTATTATTAGCTTCGTCGTCGTAATTATAATCATTATCACCATCTTCATTATTATTATTATTATCATTATAATAGTAGTAGTAGTAGTAGTAGGAAAGGTCAAGATACGGCAGTACTCAGAACGAATTACTAACATTAAGGATAAGTCATTCCTTTAGTGTTTACGATTCAAGGAATGAGACACCCCCCCCCAGACAAAATCTTTCAGTCTAGACTAGGTAGAGTCAAAATAAAAAAAATAAAAAATCCTGTTATGCAGTCATCATCCATTGTATGGATACACAATAGCAGGAGGGTCTGCCCTCTCATTTCTCCCTAATTCTTTATTTCATTTTCGTGCTTTTCCTCTCTAATCACCACCACCAAGCGCCTGAGTTGGTAGTTCTCTATCTGTTAGTCGGCTGACCATGTTTGGCCAGCCATGCGTTGCTTGAGCAAAGAGGTTTTCTTCCAGTGTCTTGCTAGGACTATCCTAGAAACCCTCCCCATTTATCCAGGCTTGGGACCGGCACTGAGCTATGCTGGCCTGCTCTTCCCATTCTATTTCCTCCCCCCTCTTTAATGATGACACCGTCACTGTTCCCCCCCCTACCTATCCCATTCCATCGTAAAATTGATGAAGCAAAACTTGCCGTAGTTATGGCAGAAAGAAACCAAAAATTAAAGAGTTTCTTTATTGCATAGTGGCGATGCCGAGTCTCATTCTCTATTAAGGTTTGCACTGCTTTGTCTCCGTGGGACAAAGTCATACAGTAGAGAAGAATATTTAAGGCATCTAGACACTGAGGATGCAATTTTTGTAGTGGCATTTGGAGACAAGATCGAAAGCAAAAGCCTAATACAAATAAGCAGAAGAAAAACTTGATGGAAAGTGAATAGTTGAGAGGTTGTCCACTTTGTTTCACAGTCACAGAATCGTGGATAATGATAGCCACACCGACAACCTTTTCGAGTTAAGCAAAAGCGATGGTTTTTGCAGTTGGCCTAAAGTAGTAATAAGAATAGTAGTAATAGCAGTAGTAGTAGTAGCAGTGGCAATAGTATTCACGTCATGACTGTCATCCTTGATTTGCTGACATCATCAACATATCTGATCAGGAGCTCTAAAACAGGAGACTCACAGAGGCCAAAGAGTTGTTCATGTAAGCCCCTCTTCCCTCTTATCAATATTATTCAGGAATAAATAGAATCTCATCCAGCTACTCTCTCTCTCTCTCTCTCTCTCTCTCTCTCTCTCTCTCTCTCTAATAAAATGATGAGATTCGGTTTTACGTCACGAACTCCCTTTTCTATAAAATAGAAACTATAATAAACTTGAGTGTGTTGTTCATTTAAGAGCATTTCCATATTTATCGTTATTATTATTATTATTACTATTATTATTATTATTATTATTATTATTATTATTATTATCATCATTATTATTATTAGCAACAATGGTCGTCGTAGTAGTAGTAGCAGAAGTAGCAACTCGGTGAAAATTCTAAAGAAAAAAGATATTAATATGCTTGTATATTTTCCAGGCCTAAGCTCATATCGCAAATAGATAAGGAAGCTCACAATATGTTGCTCCAGTTTTACGTCACGGACTCCCTTTTCAACCAAGGGCTAGGACGGTTGCCTTCTTGCGAAGGACTTGTTTTGGCAGGTGTAATCGTTACCCTGAGTGCATGCCCTTGCTAACCTCATACCGTGACGGGGGACGAACCCTCGATCTAACGCCTCAGAGTCGCAGACGCTACCGGTTGAGCCACGGTGACTACATAGGGAAGCTCACAATATATGGATTCAAAAGGATGTAAAACACAAAAACAAGTAAGGAGGCCACATGCAAACTCAACAGCCCATTTGGCATCCTGATATATATACTGAGTTACTGGTGGAGCAGCATTTTCACAATACCTTTTCTGCAGCTTCCGTGTCTATGTAAGAGAGAGAGAGAGAGAGAGAGAGAGAGAGAGAGAGAGAGAGAGAGAGAGAGAGAGCTTGGAGCTTATCTTTCAGCGAATGTCCTGGCAGCTCTAACTGAATATACAAAAGCAGTGTTCCCTCACAGCATAATAATTCCATGCTTAGAAGATTTCCATATATATGAGAATATGTCACAAGATTTTCTAAACATTTCTGCAATTCTGCGACAACTGCTGAAATGGAAAAAGACCTTCCTCTACGTATGAAAAAAGAAAAACTCATATTAATTATAGTATTGTAAGGAGTTGAACTCAGAACAATAGTCTGGTACCAATGATTCTTAAGCTAACATCCTTTATAAGGATAAGGTGAGTCCAGACAACACCCGATGACAACACGTAAAAAAAGTATAGGAGAGGTTTGGCCAGGAGCCGGTTTTCTCTCTCTCTCTCTCATCCAAGACCGGCTCTTCAAGCTTCTGTCCGGCCAACAGTAGAACTAACCGGAATAAGAATCACCTCTCTCTCTCTCTCTCTCTCTCTAGTCTTTATCTTCG
>JAXCGZ010000108.1:0-5000 GCA_037179515.1 Halocaridina rubra | reverse complement strand
AGTCATTAAACCATACGAAGTACTTTTCTTACCAAGCCTCAAACTACGACCTTAGTTCTAGAGTCACTACTATCAAATCATTATTATCAACTCAACCATAACAGTAGAGAATATTAATGACTATTACCATATTCCCCCTCTTTCATCTGGCTTCAAGGCGTGGTAAGTCTGACTTCATCAGTCTTTCTCCATATCATATTAGTTAAAAGTTTTCTTGTTTATTCGTGTATAGATTCCAGAAGGTGCCTCGCATAAGTAGTGCAAATATTTCTGAAAATTATTTTGTCAATATGCTTGTAAGCAACCCTTATGATTCCTAAGATGTAATGTGGTGCTTTAACTACACTCTGTATGTGCTATTTTGCTTGGAAAGCATGCGCTAGCATTACTAAACCCTTTTAAACTTTCCGGAGACAAACTGAAAGTACACTGGCCTCTAGATTTCTTTCAAATACAAAATTATCACCTTCCTATCCTGCTACTGAAAACCGAATTATGTCTTTTTGAAATCTTTCCCAATATCTTAATCAAACTTTACATTTTGAAGCACTGAGTTTCATCATGCACTTATTCACACTTAAGAGTCTGCCTGTGATTTTCTACCACTTTTTTTATTGTTTACATGATTCTTGTGTCATCTGCATACAACTTCAAAGAGATTATGAGATTCTAGCAGATCATTTTCATATATAAAAAGTAGAAATAACTTCATATGAAACACAGCTGATAGTCTTCCGAAAGTCTAACACTCAGATCTCTTCTATCTATATAAGCTTCACCCACTTCAGAGACATTCCCACCTATTCTTCTCATAACTTAGAGGTTCCAATGAGTATGACATGAGGGACTATATCAAGTATCTTCTGAAAACAAGTAATTTGTCCAGCCCTCTTTTTCTTGTAAGTTAAGACTTGCCTCATCATTATATGTAATGTTGAGACAATGTCAATCCGCCTTTCGTACAGCCACGCTGTCTCACTGATAAAAGGTTAATGGACTCCAAGAGAACAGAAATTCACATTTCCAATATATAATCTCTTAACTTATTAGTCTTATTCTTTCTGACATGGCAACAACATGTGTGTGAGTACATTTCATCCTACAATGTCATAGCACTCCCCCAGTCCGCCCTTGTATCCACACCACACCCAAGAACTCACAGATAGTTTCTGAGAGATAGATTGTTAAATAGACCGGTTGCAATAGAGAAGAAGGAGAGAGAGAGAGAGAGAGAGAGAGAGAGAGAGAGAGAGAGAGAGAGAGAGAGAGAGAGAGAGAGAGTCAACGACCCCAGGATATATTGTATTCGTAATTTTCTTATCTAATCTTCTGTAATTCCTGAGTGAAAGCTTATAAGAGATAACAATTCTGCCTTAAGAGTAAATATGTACTTATTTGTTTGTTTATTTTTCATAACAACTCTCGGCATTTCTTTCGTCAGAGACCCTGGCAACCACCCCAGGATATCTTAACTTCTACCTCCCACGGATTCACTCATAAGTCTTCTCTTCGCTAGAACCACTTGGGGATAGGAAAGGTTGGAGGTGTCCCTCATGTGGTTAGTAGCCCATGTCAATTTAGCAGCCTCCGCGAGGAAGTGCCATTGATACGACATCGTTGTCATAAACCCGTAGTCATAAAACCGTATGTGTATATATATATATATATATATATATATATATATATATATATATATATTATATATATATATATATATATATATATATATTTTTTTTTTTTTCCGGTTTTACGTCACAGACTCCCTTTTCTACCAAGGGCTAGGACGGTTGCTTTCTTGCGAAGGACTTGTATTGGCACATGTAATCGTTACCCTGAGTGCATACCCTTGCTAACCTCAGACCGTGACGGGGCGCGAACCCTCGACCTGATGCCTGAGTCGCGGAAGCTACCGCTTGAGCCACGGAGACTACTATATATATATATATATATATATATATATATATATATATATATATATATATATATATATAAAATATATATATATATATATATATATATATATATATATATATATATATATATATATATATATATATATATATATATATTATAGTAGGTTGGTTAAGGGCACTAGCCGCCCGTTGCGATGCTACAAATGGTCTTTTGGACTAAAATAAGACTGGACAGGATAGCTCGACGTTCAGTCTACCTTCAGTTAAGGTTCTTTTCCTTTGCCTACATCTACACCAAATATTCATGTATATTCGCTACACGTCTCTTATCATCTATTCGCATCTGACAAGTAAGAACACTCCCCATCTTTGTTTCTCTTTTCTATAAGTTTTCTTGGTGCCCAAGTCAAATGAGGGTAATATTCTCTGCACGTCCCAGCGTCTCACTAATAAAGAAATACCTACCTACCTACCTATATATATATATATATATATATATATATATATATATATATATATATATATATATATATATATATATATATATATAACATTTTTATTCCTAGATGGGAGTTACACATAGGATACATAATCAGTATGCTAAGGCACTACCAACTGTGCCACTGAAGTTATAAAAGAAGAGAGCAACCTCTTAACAAACTCCTGGAGCTGAAGAATGAATACACTCTACTAAATGTCAATGTTCATTTTATTCTCTCTTCCCAATCTCACTAGTGGCTGTTTTCGCAGTTGCTTTGCTTCATATCCTTGCTATATAGGCAACTACAAAGATCAAATAAACATACAATTAGTTTTAAGACAACAGACAGTTTCATTTCAGTTTTAGAGGTTAGGAATTACATAAGTATTTTACAGGAAAATTTGCAATAATTGGTTGGTGTAAATAAGAAGAACTAAAAGGAGGAGGAGGAGGATAAGGAAGAGAAGGAAAAGAGAAGAAGAAGAGGAAGCAGGAGGAGGAGGAGAAGAAGAAGAAGAAGAGGAAGCAGGAGAAGAAGAAGAAGAAGAAGAAGAAGAAGAAGAAGAAGAAGAAGAAGAAGAAGAGAAGAAGAAGAAGAAGATTTTCTTACCCTTCGTTGTCATCTCCATCCCTGATTCCTCTTTCTCCCTCTCTCCTCCTACATTGACTACTTGAAGTCTTTCTTCTCTTCCTACTTAACCTTCTGTTTACCCATTTTTTCTTTCTCCCCCTCCGTCTCCTTCCTCCCCCTCCGTCTCCTTCCTCCTCCCACCACCTTTCTCATCAATCCCAGGCTCCTCAACTTCCATCTCCAGATGTGCACAATAAGTATAAGCTAACGAATATATCTGTAATGTTATTATCAATATATATATGACGCAAACCATTCGTGTTGATACATAAATATGTGTTATTACGTTGCACTTCTTTTCAACCTCTCAAGTGAAGTCAATGAGAATATACTAATGAAAATCCAGTGAAAAACACATTTGGTATGATTGGGCTCATGTCTCTAAGTTAATAACTACTTTTCAGTTAATTCAATTAACATTGACGCTTTCACACAAAAGACAATGAAGAAATAAGGTGTGTGTGTGTGTGTGTGTGTGTGTGTGTGTGTGTGTATATATATATAATATATATATATATATATATATATATATATATATATATATATATATATATATATATATATATATATAGACAGATAGATAGATAGATAGATAGATATGGATATAGATAGATAAGTAGATACATAGAGATAGGTATATATATATATATATATATATATATATATATTATATATATATATAGATAGAGAGAGAGAGAGAGAGAGAGAGAGAGAGAGAGAGAGAGAGAGAGAGAGAGAGAGAGAGAGAGAGAGAGAGAGAGAGAGAGAGAGATAGAGAGAGAGAGAGAGAGAGAGTGAGAGAGAGAGAGAGAGAGAGAGAGAGAGAGAGAGAGAGAGAGAGAGAGAGAGAGAGAGAGAGAGAGAGAGAGAGAGAGAGAGAGAGAGAGAGAGATGAATTTCATATATTTAGGTTCAGAACGAATCCCATTAGTGGCACTTCGAGAGAAGCCTGACCATCAATACATTAACCAATTATGCAAACTGGACTGGGGTCAAAGGCCGCTTTCCACACCAAAGCGGGCACGTCGCACGTGGCATGCCACGTGGCTCGCCAGTTGAAAACTAACATCCGGAAATATATGAAAGTGTTCACACAGAGTAAAAGAGTATAAGTGCGCATATATATATATATATATATATATATATATATATATATATATATATATATATATATATATATTATATATATATATATATATATATATATATATATATATATATATATATATATATATATATATATCAAAAGTAAACCTGATCTGTAAAATTATAAAATGTCAAATTGTTTAAATTTTACAAAATAGATGTTGTGATACCTTGCCTATGTACACATACACACTTGCCTTATTATAAGGCAAACACCTGTAGTTGCCCTCTCATACACACAAGTACACCTGCGCGCACACACACACA
The DNA here is from genome assembly GCA_037179515.1 of Halocaridina rubra. Lineage (NCBI taxonomy): Eukaryota > Metazoa > Arthropoda > Malacostraca > Decapoda > Atyidae > Halocaridina > Halocaridina rubra. Next base: position 562 of record JAXCGZ010000108.1, on the reverse strand, counting down.
TACACACACTTGATTCACATCTTTTTCGAGGTTACGCTACCTTTACACGAGAAGGTTCAATGACCTTGTATGTTAGTAAATGTCATTGAACTAGTAAACGCCGTATATAAAAAGGCAAAAATATTTCATATTGTTTCAACAATTTCTTACTTTACGAGTTGGAATATATGAATAATATCTTAAAAATATTATCTATATTATCTATATTTCATATGCAATCATAATGACAAAACAAACTAAAAACCCGATACAGCACCAACATATGCACCAATTCATGTGACACAAACAAATTGGAGGTGGAGAATTAAAGCTGGATGCCCTCCCTAACGTCCCGCGGTGGGATTGGGCCCGTGTAATCAATTTACGACTAGAACACTCTATGACTAGGCTACCCTTCCCCACATGGTGTAACAATAACCACAAATAAAAATAATAATCATAATAATAATAATAATAATAATAATAATAATAATAATAATAGTAATAATAATAACGGTGCACACAAAAGAATGAATCTCTTAAAAATATAAGTTAGTATTCAAAAACTTGGACAAGAAGAAGC
>JAXCGZ010000107.1:135000-145946 GCA_037179515.1 Halocaridina rubra | reverse complement strand
ATTACACATAAAAACGAGATTAAAGCGAATTTAAAGTTAAATTCTAAATCACCGTTAATATTAAATTCCATAAATAAATTCTGAAGATTCCTCTACTCTCAAACCTAGATTAAAGCAAGTTTTAAGTTAAATTTTAAATTAACACTAATGTTAAATTCATAAAACTATATTTTGAAGACTCCTTTACAATTAAATTAATACGCATTTTAAGTTATATGTAAAATTAATACCAATGTTAAATTCTTTTAACATGAATTTTAAGTAACATTTTAAATTAACCCTGATATCCAATTCGAGAAACAGATTATGACGGACTCCACCACACCTAAGGTTTAATTAACAGGAATTTAACATCTAATGTTAAATTTATAGGCGGAGAAAGTGGTCATCGTAGTTTGCAACAGCCTTGTAATTAAGCCATCAACGTGGTAGGACGAGAGCCCGAGCGAATGTTCATTCCAAATCGTTATTAACAGTTGCTACAACGTCGTTGTCATTAGATGTTAATAATTATTTTGCTTATTCGGGTGGGTCTCTCTCTCTCTCTCTCTCTCTCTCTCTCTCTCTCTCTCTCTCTCTCTCTCTCTCTCTCTCTCTCTCTCTCTCTCTCTCTCTCTCTCTCTCTCTCTTTTATTTTGATATACGTAACTGTTTTCTTGTTTTGTAATAAGTAATGTAAGAGACTTATATTCATTCTCTACTCTGTACATATTGTAATGAGAATAACCAATGTAATTATTGGAAATAAAGTCATTTTGTTTAATTTAACTCTCTCTCTCTCTCTCTCTCTCTCTCTCTCTCTCTCTCTCTCTCTCTCTCTCTCTCTCTCTCTCTCTCTCTCTCTCTCTCTCTCTCTTCTTCTTCTTCTTCTTCTTCTTCTTCTTCTTCTTCTTCTTCTTCTTCTTCTTCTTCTTCTTCTTCTTCTTCTTCTTTTTCTTCTTCTTCTTCTTCTTCTTCTTCTTTTTGGGTAGCTTTTCCCACGTTCATGTGGTGTCCCTGATTCTCACTAACATCGGAACTTTAATTTGGTTGCAGCTCAGAGTTTTACAGCCAGATGGCTTTCCTAACACCAACTCTTCCAAGAGATCCGAGCTTGGGAGCGACTCAGAATTGTTTAATCATGGATACATGGTGGCTTCAATTGTTTGTTTGTTCCGATTTTACGTCACGGACTCCCTTTCCTACCAAGGGCTAGGACTGTTGCCTTCTTGCGAAGGGTTTGTTTTGGCAGCTGTAATCGTTACCCTGAATGCATGCCCTTGCTAACCTCAGACCGTGACGGGGCGTGAACCCTCGACCTGACGCCTCAGAGTCGCGGACGATACCGCTTGAACCACGGTGACTACTTACATGGTGGCTTCAGTTAAGTTTCCTTTTTATAAAGGCATTGTACAAGGTCGCATTGTTAAACAGTTTTGGATACCGCCGTAACATAGCTAGCACAGTGCTCGACTCAGGAAGTGAGAGAACCGCATTCGAACCCACAGCGGGGTGATAGGAAGGGCATCCAGCCTTAATTCCCCAGCTGCAATGATCTGTGTCCACCCCCAAATAGGAAGTAATAGTGACGCATGAAACGTAAAAATAGTCCTCATTTTAAGGGTGGACACAGATAGATTGACGTTGGGGAATGAAGTCTGGATGCCCTTCCTCTTACCCCATCTTGGACTCGATTGCGGGTCTTTCGCCTCTCGAGTCTGGTGTTCTAACTACTTTGGTGCCGTGGTCCCCCAACACCATGACAAAGATAAGGCAAACGTAATGGTGTTTTGGCAAAAGAGATGTACGAGTATAGTTAACGTTGCAGGCATCGGAAATGTTAATTTTTTTTTATGAGTGTGACACCGGGACAGGCGAGACAACTACCATCATAAAGAACAGATTATATATGAAGGATTAATCTGGAAAACAATATTTTCCCCTCATCCACCACCCGAGAGATGCTCATGCCTTACCGATACCAAGAAAACATACAATAATTTTCCCTCATCCGCCACCCGAGAGATGCTCATGCCTTACCGATACCAAGATAACATACAATAATTTCCCCTCATCCGCCACCCGAGTGATGCTCATGCCTTACCGATACCAAGATAACATACAATAATTTTCCCTCATCCGCCACCCGAGAGATGCTCATGCCTTACCGATACCAAGATAACATACAATAATTTCCCCTCATCCGCCACCCGAGAGATGCTCATGCCTTACCGATACCAAGATAACATACAATAATTTTCCCTCATCCGCCACCCGAGAGATGCTCATGCCTTACCGATATCAAGATAACATACAATATTTTCCCCTCATCCGCCACCCGAGAGATGCTCATGCCTTACCGATACCAAGATAACATACAATAATTTTCCCTCATCCGCCACCCGAGAGATGCTCATGCCTTACCGATACCAAGATAACATACAATAATTTTCCCTCATCCGCCACCCGAGAGATGCTCATGCCTTACCGATACCAAGATAACATACAATAATTTTCCCTCATCCGCCACCCGAGAGATGCTCATGCCTTACCGATACCAAGATAACATACAATATATTCTCCTCATCCGCCACCCGAGAGATGCTCATGCCTTACCGATACCAAGACAACATACAATATTTTCCTCTCATCCGCCATCCTCACTTTGACCACACGGAAAATACAGAATAAATTAATAGGATTGTCCAGGACAGTTCGATCTTTAGTCTTCCTTCAGTTACGGTTCTTTTTCTATGCCTACATCTACCCTGAATATTCTTTGACATTCATTACACATCTCTTATCTCTTCACATCTGACAAGTCACAGCACTCCCCATCTCTGTTTCTCTTTACTTTATGTATTCTTCGTGCCCAGGTCCGATGAGGGCTGTTTTATATATTTTTTTTTTTTTTGCCCGTCCTGGTGTCACAATCATAAAAAAAATAAAAAAAAAATATATTTTCAAGTTCTTTCATATAAATTTATAAAATAAATTGAATCAATATTTGTCATGAATAAGCTGTCAAAGGGGTGTGTCTCATGAGCAGCGAATGTTTATGAACGTTGCGATATTTTTGCGTTTCGTAAAAGGTTGCAAAACAGTTCGCAAACAATTTTTAGGGTCGCAAGCAATTTTTCTTGTCGCAAACAAATTTTAAACGTGTTCAAAATATCTTTGCGATTTATTTTTCGTAAACAGTTTCAAACACTTGCAAAACATTTGTAAACGTTGGCAAATGGTTGTAACACGTGTCGGTAAAGTTCTTTTTGGTTCGCCAAGTAGTGAACACTATAGAAACTGTTTAAGAACCTTTACAAACAGTTTTAGCAGCTGTTTGCCACTGTTTGCAAATGTTAGCAACTGTTTAAGAACCTTTACAAACCGTTTTAGCAACGGTTTGCAAATGTTAGCAACTGTTTGGCGAAGATCAATATTCGTTGCCTCTGAGTAGTTGCCAGCTCATGAAACAGGTCAGGCTCCATATGAGAAAGTTCTTGAAGCTCTTGACATCCCCATCATGTAACTGCTGCAAGAGCTTCTCATATTGACCAAAATCTGTCCTCTGAAGGAACCGCTCTCGAACCCAAACAGCTTTCTTTTTCTTCTTTATTTATTCTGTATCTTCTGTTTTTCCTCCTCGTCTTTCCCTCTCTTCTGCTGCAGGATAGCTGCAGCAGCCATGCACAGCAATTCTTCTTCAAGGGCAGCAACACTTTGGTCTTCTTCTTGACAAAAATTCATTTCTAAATTTTCTATCTTCTATAAATAGCGCATCTACAGGTAAGTCCTCTGAGACAAGTATTTGGCTCAGTCTTCCACAGTGGTCAGGAGATCTCTGAATGCTGGGAAGGTTGTTGTTGTTTTAGATTCTGCACCCACGGATGGGTGGAACGGGTCATGGTGGACCCATAGGGCGGTCGCCAGCCGGCTAAGGCCCCAACCACCCACTGTGGTGTCTAGCCACATCAGTAACCTTCCCAGTAAACAGCTTAAACTCTCTTGCCTGGACGAGGCGCGATCCTTCGACCTCGCAAATGCGAGGGCAGTGCGTTACCACTGTACTAGCCAGGAGCCTGCTGGTAAGGGTTTGTTCACCCATTTTATAGGGTTGGGTCCAACATTTCCAAGATTCTCCTGACATTCACCTGGTATCTTACCTGGAGTTCGCAAATGATCCCAAAGAGTGGCAAATAGTTGCTAATCGTAGCAACTATTGTCGCTAGCATTTGATAACAGTCGCTACTGTTCGCCAACTGTCTTTCGCAAACACTATCGCAAGCATTCGCGTGAATGTCGCTAATTGTTGCTAAACGTCGCTAAATGTTGCTAGTGACAGAGGTGAGCCCAGATTTTCGCCAACATTTGTCAGAAAAATTGGCGCCTCCGAAAACGCAACGTTTGTCAGCATTCGCAGTTCAGGAAATGAAGCGACCCACAAGCGAGGTTACGATCCTTCCCTTGGGCGTTATGAAGGACATCCAGCCTTAATCCCCTTATAGCTCCAACCTTTCTGCGTCCATCCCCATTCGAATGGGGACTAATTGTGACGTAAGAATAGCAAATAAAAACAACTCCAACTATCGCTAGAATAAAGTCAATCGCAACGGCGTTCTGCTAGATTTTATTCATTGTTTTCCTTCTCTAAAGATGCTGCAACGTAAATAACATATAAAACATCCGCGCTAGCGAATTGGTTAGATTGCTCTTCTCGGAAAGTGACTTACTGCGTTCGAGTCCACCGCTGGGAGTTAGGAAGGGCTTCCAGACATCGTCCCCCAGCTCCAACTTGTCTGTGTTCATCTCCTTTCGAACGGGGATAAGTAGTCACACATAAAACGTTATAAACGGCTAGTCGCCTTTTCATATATTATTATTATTATTATTATTATTATTATTATTATTATTATTATTATTATTATTATTATTATTATTATTATTATTATTATTATTATTATTACCATCATTATTATTATTATTGTTATTATTATTATTATTATTATTATTATTATTATTATTATTATTATTATTATTATTATTATTATTATTATTAATATCATTATTATTACGTTCACTATTTTCTCTTGAAACTACACTCTAATTGGATGAATTTACCCTTGTTTTGACTCTCTAAGCCTCGAGCTGTGTGTGTGTGCAATCTATATATTGTAGTTTCCAGAGAAGCTTTACCAGGAAATTTAATATTAAGATCAAGAGGAACTCAGAGATACACTCTACTTTCTTAATTAAGGTCTTGTTCATGATGTGATGTACAGATTTATCCTTTTGCTTGCTTATTTTGATCAAGCCCTTTTTGATACTACGTTGCTTCGCCCATCAGTTTTCTTGTGTGTGTGAGGTGTGTGTGGGGTGTGTGTGTGTATATATATATATATATATATATATATATATATATATATATATTATATATATATATATATATATATATATATATTTTAATGTTACTTAAATTTTTCCTCTGTTTATAAGCCATATTTTTTTTTTCATATCGTTCAAAACAGCAACTAGAAAGAATATATAAACTTTAAATATTAAAATATTTGAAAGAATATGAAAACTGGAAAACTATTTTTTCACTCTCTCTCTCTCTCTCTCTATCTATCTATCTATATATCTATCTATCTATCTATCTCATAACCAATGTAAATTGTAAATAGAATTTATTTCCTCTCTCTCTCTCTTTCCTATGTAAATAACCAGTGTATATTAGAAATAAAAATATATTTATGCTCTCTCTCTCTATCTCTCTCTCTCTCTCTCTCTCACACACACACACACACACACACACACACACACACACACACACACACACATAAAACCACGTTTTATTTATTTATTTTTTATCTTCTTTTCTGAGACGATGGTGTTGTCTTCTTGTGTTGCTCCCATGGAGACATCTATGTTTTGGTGGCCTCATTTACCAAGCCATTTTTAGCGAGGAAAATTACACAGGTTTTTCCCATGTGGTTGATGTTGCTTCTCGGATGTTGTGTCTTGTCATCTGGTTCCCCATTTATTTTATAGGCAAAAATAAGATAAAACACCGTAAATTTCATCAGTGTTCAAGTACTTCTGAAGAATGATTTAGACAAAAGCATTTTCCAGGTTTCCAGCATTTGTAACCTTTTGGAGATTCCAGTCGAAGACGGTGTTCAGGTAAGCGGATGCAACCTGTCGTTCAAGTTTGTGTGTTGGAGTAATTAGGAAGCTAATGAAGGCAAAGGCAAAGTGACTACCTTTCATATCAACCTGGTCCCCCACACCTTTACCCCATACCTGATCTTCCATCCCCCACATGTCTCCATATCATTGCCCATTTGCCCATTAAACTGTTAGGTCGTAACGTCGTTAAAACCACTTTTGTATGCATCAGCGGCAATTTGGAGCTCCTTGGGGGGTTGATGAGAGAAGGGGAGGAGGTTACCTCGTTGGCACAGCAGCTTTTCCCGCCATAATGAGCGATGAGAGCGGCATCTTTGGGCCGCGCAAATGAATTACGGGCGCGCGTAAACTGATTACAAATCCCTTCTCACGCGTAGAACTACTTTCCTTCTAAGAAACTCTCTCTCTCTCTCTCTCTCTCTCTCTCTCTCTCTCTCTCGTAGAACTACTTTCCTTCTAAGAAACTCTCTCTCTCTCTCTCTCTCTCTCTCTCTCTCTCTCTCTCTCTCTCCTCTCTCTCTCTCTCTCTCTCTCTCTCTCTCTCTACCTGCTACGTGTATTTAACTCTCTCTCTCTCTCTCCTCTCTCTCTCTCTCTCTCTCTCTCTCTCTCTCTCTCTACCTGCTACGTGTATTTGACTTTTGAATCCACCCCATATGTGTCCACCTCCATTCGAATGGGGATTAATCGTGACACATAAGACATCAAAGAAAATTGTCTATGGAAGGAGCGAGCCATTTACTGGGGTATTGTATATCTACACTAGTAGTCACCGTGGCTCAAGCGGTAGCGTCCGCGACTCTAAGGCGTCAGGTCGAGGGTTCGCGCCCCGTCACGGTCTGAGGTTAGCAAGGGCATGCACTCAGGGTAACGATTACATCTGCCAAAACAATTCCTTCGCAAGAAGGCAACCGTCCTAGCCCTTGGTAGAAAAGGGAGTCCGTGACGTAAAACTGGAACCATTGTATATCTACACTCTGGTTTCGTGGTGGATAAATCCCCCAGAGAGATGGACATCCATCTCATGAAGGAGGTTTATACACATATCGTTGTCAGAGGAGAGGCTTTACAGGGCTAAGAGGAAGCGGATAAGGGTGTCCCTTTTATAGTAGTCCTTGTCACGTTGGCAGGTTCAGAGAACACACCATTAAGTAAGTAAAGTTAGTGGTGGTACAGTGTCATGACGAGCTCGTACTTCAGTGAGGGTAGATATACACATTCCGCAACGCTAATAGTTTCGAAGTTTCCACTCGCATGTAGGCTTTTCAGCCTGTCAGTGGTATCACTCCGACAATTGATACTTGAGAATGTGTAGGTTGGAGAATGGAGACTGGTTGTTTTTCCTATCGCCCCACGGTGATCTCGATCTTGGTCCCCTAACGCTAATAGCCTGAAGAAAAATGCTTATATAAAGGCTTTTATTTAGGAGGACAAACTAAATAGACTCAAAAAAATAAATGTTCTTTGAACCGGAGTTCGCGATACATTTCAGACTGCGACAAACACAGATATGTACGTCCCGGAAGGCTAATAATATAAAAAAGAGATATCCGATAAGGTGTGTGTGTTTTTTTTTCTTATTCTGGGGGGGGGAGGCTCAAACTTAGGCAGGTATATAAGTTAGATTTTCTGGCACTGGAGGTCGAGATGGTTTTCGGACTTCGATAAGGACAGATATGTACGTAGCAGAATGCTAATATCATTAAAAAAAGAAAATACATAGATAAGGGTTTCTTTTCAAGGATGCAAACCGTAGTCACTGTGGCTCAAGCGGTAGCGTCCGCGACTCTGAGGCGTCAGGTCGAGGGTTCGCGCCCCGTCACGGTCTGAGGTTAGCAAGGGCATGCACTCAGGGTAACGATTACATCTGCCAAAACAAGTCCTTTGCAAGAAGGCAACCTTCCTATCCCTTGGTAGAAAAGGGATTCCGTGACGTAAAATTGGAAGTTTCAAGGATGCAAACCAGGTAGGTATAAAAAAAAAAAAAATAGATATTCTCGTACCGGAGTTTTCTAGTGGGTATAAACTAGACAGGCATGAAAAATAGTTATTTCTTGTACCTGAGTTTACAGTACTTTTGACTCTTGTTGTTCCGGTTTTACGTCACGAACTCCCTTTTCAACCAAGGGCTAGGACGGTTGCCTTCTTGCGAAGGACTTGTTTTGGCAGAGGTAATCGTTACCCTGAGTGCATGCCCTTTGACTCTGCCACCGTTTAATGGTCTGTCAGGTGCACTTGTTAACCTTGTTTACTTGATGGGAATAAGTTACAACATATGACTAACAGTAAGCAGTGTCTAACCCAGTGGTTCTCAACCTGGGGGCCATGGAAAGAATTTAAGGGGGTCCACGGCGATATTTTTCCTCCGATTCAAAAGGGATTATTTCAGATTTCACAGATTTGTGGGAACACTCGGGAGAAAGTGTAAGGAGGTGGCCCGCGAGCATGTTGAATATTTCTGAAGGGGAGAAGGGAGTGAAAAAGGCCGAGAACCACTGGTCTAACCGATCTAGCTTCTCTCCCTCGTAGACTCACAATGTATAAGGTATGGAATATATTGACCCATGGCACCAGACACCCTTTGCGATTCTACAGCTGAAGGTCATGTAGACTTAAATAGGATCCTTTTCTTTGCCTACATCTACACAGAATATTCTTGCATATTCGTTACACATCTCTTATCCCTTAACATCTAACAAGTCACAACACTCCCCATCTCTGTTTCTCTTTGATTTATACTTCTTCGTGGGCAGGGCAGTCTAGGGCAATTTCTTCGCCCGTCCTGGTGTCACACTCATAACAAAAAGTAACTTACCTATTTGTCTCACGAAAGAGTGGCTATTGCATGTAGCAAGTCAGTTGCATGTCAGCAACACATCCAGGGTTGCCATATCGTCACACATCTGGATGAAATTGAATTGAAGAATAAAACAAGATCACCACGTCCTTTATTGTTGGAGCTGGGAGGATTAAGGCTAGATGTCCTTTTCAACGCCTCGCTGTGAGATCGAACCCTTACTAGTCGGTTAATAACTCGTGCACTCTACCACTGAGATACCGAGGATAAGATATAATTAATTACTATTAAGTCTCGTTGGGTGCCATGATGAAGATATATATATATATATATATATATATATATATATATATATATATATATATATATATATATATATATATATATATATATATAATACAGAGAGAGAGAGAGAGAGAGAGAGAGAGAGAGAGAGAGAGAGAGAGAGAGAGAGAGAGAGAGAGAGAGAGAATATATATTTAGTTAAATATTTAACTAATGGTCGACTTTTGGATGAGATAAAAATTATCTCATGGGGAGAAAATCTTTCATTATTTTATTTTCTATGTAGTGGACCTACCTTGGAGAATGATTTCATTCCATCCCTTCAAAGTACGCAAAGCTACGTGAATCTGCTTATGTGTTAATTAGCCTAGACCTACATCTGTGATGTCTATTTTGTTGTCTGTGTAAATGTAAAGAATATACAATGTATGCCTTATTGAATAAAAAAATATTATTATTATTATTATTATTGTTATTATTATTATTATAAATTTTATTCTTTTTATTATTATTATTATTATTATTATTATTATGATTATTATTATTATTATTATTATTATTATTGTCAGGTCGAGGGTTTGCGCCCCGTCACGGTCTGAGGTTAACAAGGGCATGCACTCAGGGTAAGGATTACATCTGCCAAAACGAGTCCTTCGCAAGAAGGCAACCGTCCTAGCCCTTGGTAGAAAAGGGAGTCCCATACGTAAAATCGGAACATTATTATTATTATTATTATTATTATTATTATTATTATTTATCTATTTATTTATTCACTCTCTTATTTCTGCCTTGTCTATCAGCTTCTACCTTCTCTTCTTTCTCAACGTTTTATTATTGCCCTGGAACGATGAGAGTTACGTTTTATGTTCGTCCCTGTCTCCCACACATAAACACGATATATATATATATATATATATATATATATATATATATATATATATATATATATATATATATATATATATATATATATATATATATATATATATATATATATATATATATATATACATATATATATATATACATATACATATATATATATATATATATATATATATATATATATATATATATATATATATATATATATATATATATATATATATATATATATATATATATATATATTAATAACCCTGAATTGTTAACATACAGTCTAAAATGGTAGGAAAAGCCCATTAAATAAAACAACGAATATATATATATATATATATATATATATATATATATATATATATATATATATATATATATATATATATATATATATATATATATATATATATATATATATATATATATATATATATATATATATCTAAAGTACTTATTAATATCGTGACCTAAACTGGACACCTTGTGCTTTGAGAAGGTGACCAGCTTAGGTCACGAAATTAATAAATACTTTATATATATATATATATATATATATATATATATATATATATATATATATATATATATATATATATATATATGAACAATTTTTACCCCGACCGGGACTTGGACACACAATTACTGTGCCAAGGCGCTACCAACTACACCACAGAAGGTCTTTTAAGACCTTCTGTGGTGTATTTGGTAGCGCCTTGGCACAGTAATTATGTGTCCTAGGTTCAAGTCCCGGTCGGGGTAAAAATTATTCATGTTTTCACATATGGTAATGTGCTTATTGGATATATATATATATATATATATA
>JAXCGZ010000107.1:15000-125000 GCA_037179515.1 Halocaridina rubra | reverse complement strand
GAGAGAGAGAGAGAGAGAGAGAGAGAGAGAGAGAGAGAGAGAGAGAGAGAGAGAGAGAGAGAGAGAGAGAGAGAGAGAGAGAGAGAGAGAGAGAGAGAGAGAGAGAGAGAGAGAGAACTAAGCTAGTATACTAGTCCTTCATTGTTTATATTTCCCCGCTTGACTATTATGATGTCATTTCTGCTATGTGCTTTAATGGAAAAAGTACTGATAATCACGTGTTTATTTCCCTCTTAAAGCAGTGGTTCTCAGCCTTTTCTATGCTCCACACCCACCTATGAAATATTTGATTAAATTTGATTAATATTGGCGCCCCCTATAAAACTATTATTATATTTGAATATGATGGAGTCATATTCATTTTTTAATATGATTCAAATGTGAATATGATTCATATTTAAATATGATATCTCCCATGCGAGCACCCCAGGTTGGGAACCCCTGTCATGAAGGATATCTGATAGTATCGACTGCAGTGAATAGCTTATTTTGGATCATGTAAAAATGAGTAATCCCCAGAACCTCATATAAAGTTAACTTACCCCGTAAATTGTCAAGTCTGGTTAGGTTAAGTTAGGTTAACTTAGACATTAGATTAGAATATCAGGTTTGCCTTTATCAACAGAACCAACTGAAGAGTACGGACCCCAACATTAGAATTAGGAGCTATAAATATAGGATAAGATACTGTAGGTGACTTGCCTTGAGAATATTAATAGCCCTAAAGCAGCCTGGGGTTCCCCATCTCTACCACATCCTATATTTCTTTATATACTTGCATTTTTATGAGTTTGACACCGGGACAGGCAAGAAAATTGCCCTCATCTTTAAAGATCCAGGCATGAAGGAAACATGAAGACAAAAGAAAAGAAAGAGGTCATGGACAAGGCAGAGATGAGGTAATGATACACAAAGGAAAAGGCCAGACTAAAAGAACATTCAAAGTACTGAGGATTTAGAGATATGTCAGGATTAGACCCTGAGACGACGATAGATCAGCTTTTTGAAGGAAGATAGGCTATATAAATTAGGAATGACAGAAGGAGGAAGAGAGTTCCAGAGTTTGGAGGTAAGTGGGAAGATGCAGTCGCTGCACCGACCAATCCGCTAGGTACAAATCTCCACACAGTACCATATTTAGTTATCTAGTAAATGGTTTTACAGACATTAGTGTTTTTATAAGAGAATATTCACTTAAGCAAATATAGGAGCTTATAAAGAATTAGGACCAGACTCATTGACTGCCACCAACTGAAGATCACAAACCTGAACTTTAACCCAATTGAAGAATACAGAATATATTAAATTATAAAGGAGAATATAAACTACATAAGGGATTTATAAACACAAAGCAGGTTAGGTTAGGTTAGACTTTCAGCTTGGGCTTTTTCAATGGCAATTAACAGATGACGGATCCCAACTTTACTCCAATTGAAGAAATGGAACCTATAAAATTTCAGGTTCCAATTCTCTATGAGGTCTTAAATTTGTACTTACAAATAATGGGAAAAAAGTAGTGTTATCTTGGTTTCAGTTTTGACACACCTGTGCCATCTGTTGCACGTTTAGCACACTTTGTGTAATCAATAGACCAGTTGCTCCTCGTCTCCAGCGACTACCTTACCATTTGCTCCATGTGCGCCGTCCACATGCTAGGATGGATTTTTTTTTTTTATGAGTGAAACCAGCACGGGCATAACAAATTGCCGTCATCGGACCTGAGCATGAAGAAAACTTAAAACAAAGAGAAAGAGAGAAGGAGAATGACTTAACATCCAGCTGTCCAGGACAGTCAATTCAAGGCCAAAAGATCTTCAGCTGTATTAGTGCAATATATTTTTTTCTTTTCATTCATCACAATTTTAAATTTACCTGTAGTATGTATACAGAAAGATCTTTCAGTACTCTTTGACTCTACCTCCACCACATTGCGATATAGGAAACCTTACGAGGCCCATTCGATTGGAGAAAGAAGGAAAGTTGATGCCAATCAGGAATCTCCTTTAAATTTTAACTTGTTTAAAAAAAAATAAATAAAAAAAATAAAAAAGACATACCGAGTCTAGACTTTGTTAGCTTCTAAACTGGCTACAATTAGCAACTGCAGAAACAAATCTCAATAATTTTATGAACTTTTTTTTATATATATAATAAAAATCATGACTGAAATTTAATGAAAAATATACCCTGCAAGTGTTTATAGAAACCATGAAAATATTGTCTGTATCTAAACGGTGCCAGGAAATCCAATACTCAATCTGTGCGAAAGGAAGTAGAGTGCCAAAGTTGGACGTATTTAACCCCCACCCCCAAATGACACCAGGGGCATCGTCCAGTGAGACATCGGGTTCTCAATGTTTCTGGGAGCCGCTCAGAGATATCCTTGAGACCGCTCTGTGGGTGACCTGGTTAATGCTTCACAGTGTTAAAACTAAAGGATCCGATAAAGACTAGCAACTCTTAAACATTAAATAGCCCCGCAAGCTGTTATGTTATCTTAGCTAAGGTTAAGAATGCATCACAATGTTAAAACTAAAGGATTCTATAAAGACTAGCAACTCTTAAACATTAAATAACCCCGTAAGCTGTTAGGCTATGTTAGCTAAGGTTAGGTTAAGTTTGGTATTAACTTAACCTTACAGTATCTTGGGTTATTTAATGTTCTTGTGGTATAAGCTTAACCCGATCCAAACTAAAGAAAACATTGCTCAGAACATACTTGGTTTGATCTTTGAACCTCAATTTCTTAACTTTCTCGTTGATTCGTGATAAGGTGTGATCTAGGAGTGGAGGTGTTTCGTAACATTAAGTAAAAACAAAAATGCTGTTATTCCATTTTATTTTTTTTAGGAGGTAGAAGGTTGTGTTTTTATATCATTATCATTTTTTCCCAGATATATAATGAATAGGACAATTTATAAACTAAGTTTATATATATATATATATATATATATATATATATATATATATATATATATATATATATATATATATATATATATATATATATATTTAGGTTGTGTATTTACTTTTATCATTTCCACATCTATGCAAAGCATCATAAGAGATCGATTTATAAATGTAAGTTTTTTTATTTATATTATTGTATCAGTAACATAGATTTACAAAGCATCATATAAGACTGATCTACAAATCCAAGTTTTATTATATTATCGTAATAGTAACATAGACTTGCATAGAATTCTTTCAGTATTATCTTTATAAACAATTTTTAGTTATTGATGTAACAACATTATTCATAACAAGAATATGATGACTAGTGCACTCAACTCGGGAGGTGACAGACCGTGATCGGACACACCGCCGGGTATAAGGAAGGGCATCCAGCCTTAATTTCCTAATTCCAAATTGTCTGTGTCCACCCCCATAATGGTGACTGAGTGACGCATAAAGCGTAGATATATTTATAACAATACTTTGGCTATGCAAGAGTTAATAGGTATTGCTATTTATACTATTTTCGTTGCCTTTGAGGTAGGACGTGGAATATGATATATTCTTTGTGTAATAGGCACGAAGTTAAATTTATCTGTGTACATTGGCCCGATTTCTTAAACAGTGTAAACGTAGGATACCATATTGTTAGTTAGCTAGACACACAAATAGATTTCATAAACACATCTGATGCGGTTCTGTGTATGGCTAGGAATCCCACGTGGGATCCTATCCATACACAGAATCGCGTCAGATGCATTTATAAAATCCATTTGTGTGTGACTATCTAACAAACAATATGGTATCCTAGGCTTACAGTGTTTAAGAAATCGGACCAATTCCCCTTGTAAGGGGGTTGACCGAGAGGCGAAGTAGCTGCAGTAATTCAAGATGTACCAAGATGTTTTATTTTGTAATGCTCTTGTACTTTAAGCTAATTACATCACAGTCAATATCCTATAAAATTAGGTAAAAAATAATGAAGAATAATTTATAATTTTTATTCAAATTCTTAGCAGCAGTTAGCTGCATGGTTTTACACATAAAAGCAAAGGTATATTATTGAGGCTGCAAAAGATAATCTAATGCAGAAATATGACGACATCTGCTCGGAAAAGATAGCAATGTCTATATAATGAAAATGAGAATCATGGTTATAAATTTTTTATTTAGCATTATGGACACCACAGATGTACATATTAATAACAGATATCACGGTTGAAGAGGCGTTTAAGTTTGATCTGGTTTTACGTCATTGACTCCCTTTTCTAGTAAGGGCTATGACGGACCCTTCTTTCGAAGGGCTTTGGTTTTGGCAATGCAACTGTTACCCTGAAGAAATGCCCTTTCTAACCTCAAACCGTAGCAGGTCTCGAACCAATGACCAGAGGAATCAAAGCCGTGTTCATTACCACCCAATCACTATAGCAAATCGCAACAAACTGTTTGTAAACAAAGACAAAATGACGATGAAGACAACAGCATGAGAAGTAGAAATGAGCCCCAATGAAAAGATTCCCTTGTCACAAAACAGAAATGCATGGTAACCAGTTTTAAATACCAAGCATTAATTTACTGCAGCTATGATGTAAGTTGTATGTACACCTTATCATTAACAAATGTGATCCCTCATACCAATTTTTATATTTCTCTACCTATCAGTGTTTAAGCTTTCAAAAATATTTGTTTTCGAATCCTTGAAATCTTAGGAAAGGGTCCCACATAGTATATGCTTAAGTTAAAATGTATGTCTTTGCTTATTGCTACTACAAATGTAAAATTGGCTTCTATTTCAGTCACTAATGAAGTTTCTCTTCGAAGAGGTAGTACACCACTTTATATTTGCATTTTTATCTTGCAAGACACATGGACAATTCTTCAATTTTGGAGATCCACAAAACGTACGTTCTTATTTTTTGCACTTCTAGTTTGATCATATCTGAAAAAAATGGGTGCCTGCAAATATCTTTAAAAATTATGTTGTTTTCTTGTCGCCTTTGAATATTAGACACACATTATCGCTGTCTGCCCAGTCATTAAAAGTCAAAGCTACTGGAATATCTCCCGCTATATGGTCAGCCATTTTTTCATAAGCATCTAGCATACTTTCAGCATACGCATCGACAATCAGCTCGACTTCTTTTAAGTGAACCAAAACGTCTTTCATTGTCTTTGTGAGTAGGTCTTGAATCTTAGCCGTTTCTTCGGAGAGTTGTGTGTGGGTAAAAACAAATGAAAATGGCTTAAACCAAGAGAACGTCCTCAGAATCTGACATAAAGCATCCTGCATATCATCGGATATGTAACTCACAATTAGCTGAAGATAAACCCTTCTTGGCAATCTTCCATTTATACAACAGTGTAAAAGAGCTGCCAGATCATGCTTGTCATCAATTAATATTTCTAATTTTACCTCCGCATCTCTGTCATTTAAGAATTTCATTAGAGATACAAAATCCTCCATATGTTCTTGTTTCACATTTCCTTTGATGCATAGATTTATGAAATCTAAAGTATCCAGTATATCCAAAGCATATTGCAGGGCTTTACTATGCCTAGGAATAGTCTCTACATTAGAAGTTAACAATGGTAATAATTCTCTTATGGTTGAGAGAAGACTTTGTAAATTCTTTGGAAAGAGATTTTCTTCCAAAAACCACAACTCGATCTTCTTTGGTTCAAACCGTGTTTTCTTTAGTAAATACTCCACGTCTTCCAAGTGTTCATAGGCTTTTTGGTTTTTAATCCATGACTCTATATCATTCCCATTAAGATACTGTTGAACTAGTTGACATACTATCGGATTTTCAGCGCATTCTCTGATAAATGTTGCCCATTTAAGCCACTTATCTATTATTATACTTTTGCTAAACCTTTTAGTGATGTCTTTCATTTTAGACTCGTCCATATCTATCTTTGAAACTTCCATAGCTCCCAAGAAAAGTAACGTATTTTGGAGGGCAACAGTTTTCTCAGATAAATCATCCTGCATTTCATATGGGCTTTCATCATCCATGCATGACTCTACATGCGGTGATACGATTGAGTTGAGCTCAATTACAGCTTTATCCCTGCTCCTTTCTGTGCTGCTGCTCCATTCGGTGCCTATGCTGTCCATGCTAAAACTGTAAGAGCACAGAAAATGCTCAACATTTTGAGAGTTTTTCATCGCTCTAGAACCTGTTCCAGATACATCATAATACAGTGGCAAATTAACTGGCATTCCACGTTTAATTGGCATTCCACATACTCTACGAGAATAATGAGCTGCTCTGGTTCTTTCTCTTCTTGAAAAAGCTTTGCAACAACAAATTGATTTCAAATAATTTAGAATTCTTGATAAACTAAGTCTCCTACTGGGTAAATATTTTGGGACTCGTTCCATTTGAAAAGTAGTGTTTCCCACTGCCTCAAAAGGTTTGTAAAGCTCTTCAAAGATATCTTTGTTGCTAGAGCTTACATATGAAGCAGAGAGATATTCTTGGAAAGCCTTGTGAAAAAATTCCCAGACATACTTATTACCAAACATTTTACACTTCAGAAAGGAAGACATAACATCAATAGGATCAATGTTGTTCTCCATAGCCTTATCCATTAACACTAATGTACATTTTTCATCTAATATCTGAGTGTTGAGCATAAGTGTCTCCCATGCGACTTCACATAGGATCTCAAACCATTTTTTGCAAAGATGTTCAATCAAGTTGATGTGTCTAGATTCCATTGGCTTACGTTGTATACGCTCTGCCACTTGCTTGAGTCTCATATCAATGGTCTTCTTATATATATGAGTTACTGTCGTAGAACGAGAAAGAGACTCGCTGTCTTCAAGGTAAAGCAATATAACCATCATTACTGTCAAAGGTAAAGACAATAAAGACACGAGGTGTTGGTCAAGTTCTTTTATTTTATCATTTAGAGTTTCAGGCAAGTCACAAACATCAATCTTTTGGAGTGCAGATAGCACTTTTCTTAAATATTCCGATCTCTGAGATTCAGTGAAACCTTTGGCATAAAAGACAACGAGGTTCTCTTTTTTTGTTAGTAAAGTCTTTGCTACATCAGTAAACTCGGGCCTGCATGTTGCAAGAATTCTGCTTGATGGAAATTTTGTGTTTATTTCTTTGAGTATGATCTTTGCTCTTGGACCTGCTTCATCGACGCCATCTACGATGAATATGACGTTGCATTTTCTCAAGGCAGGTATTATATCCTCATGTCGTAGGCAGCTGCAGGTCTTGGGAAGTAACTCCTCACACAGAAATTCCCGCAGCGAATCAGAGTTCATGGAATGGCACTGAATAAAAATGAGAATCTCCACATCAAGTAACCACTCTGCAGATGAATCTTGCAAAACCCATTCATGAACGATATATCTGCAGAGAAAACTCTTTCCTATTCCAGCAATCCCTTCAATTATTAACAGTCTTGGAAGTGGACCATCTGAGAACCGGTGATTGAACATATCACAGAGGTTTACTTTATCACCATTTTTGTCTTTTATTGTTATGTTTGTGAATACATGTTCAATGTTTGGTACCGAAATTTCCTCATCTGATTGCAAAATATAATTCTGAGACCAGCCAATCATAGTCGATGACCATAAATCGGCATAATATTCACAAAGCTCTTGCTTTGATTCCCTTATCACTTTGTTCACAATTTCGCTACGCAATTTTTCCAATTCTTTCTGGTAAACATGTAAGGACAATCGAGATGTAGTTGATAGAATTTCATCTATTTTAGAGTTCAAGGTAACTATATCTTGAGAATAGTCCTCATGTGTTCTTACACTTGTTCCTTGAAGCACATTCATTAACAGTTTTTTTAAATGCTGAGCTCTCTCTTCCAGTGCCAAATTACTTAAAACTACTGCCTCGTGTGCTAGAAAATTTCTCTCCACTTTGATTAAGTACAAACTATGCTCAATGGTATCTGTATCCTGTAAAGCGGGGTTTGCCCATTTCTTATCTGATGGTGAAGCAAGGCCACATACGCGTTGTAAAAGCTTGTATAAAAATGTGATATCCAAAGTATCCCAACCTATCTTGGCATCTAACTTTTGTATTTCTAAACTAGTAAAAAGTTTTCGGTAATCAGCATTACTTAGGCCAAGTGTGTTGAGACAATAATCCTTGACACTGTCTGCCCCTCCGGGATACAGAACCATACATACCTTTGAGAAAAGAAAAAGAAATCGCTATTAAAATCAGCCAGTGTACTTGTATTAAAAGAAACCCTACAAATTTTGTTAAGTACAAATATATTAGCTAAGATTACCAGAAGTTATCTTTCATATATATATATATATATATATATATATATATATATATATATATATATATATATATATATATATATATATATATTCAGAATTGAATTCTTTTTTATTGTATTTAGTAATTATACTGTTTTATTTTATTTACTTGCTCCCTATGTTTTGCTCTCAAATTAATTTATAGTTTTATTATTAATATTCTTGACAGTTTAAGTGTCCATTTTTCTAACTAGGAATTAATACTAATGATCACAGGTTTTAATTGAATGCACCATTGTTACAACCAGTTGATTAGTAAAAGTGACAACGTCAATCCTATCTCATATATTGTGTCCCTGGCATCAATATTTACAGCACACGCACACACTGAGATGGATGAAGATATCTGTGAAGAATTGAACAAGGAGTTTCAGTCAGTATTTACAGTAGAAAATACCCCATCCCCTCAGGTTGCAGAGATAGGAGCTCATGGGCCAGTATTAGAGAACATCATCTTTTCAGCCTCAGAGGTTTGCAAAGAGCTGATGGAACTAGATTCCTATAAAGCTGCAGGTCCTGATGATATCCCCTTACTTGAAAAATACGCTAAATCAATATCAGCGGCACTAAGTATGTTTGAAAAGACTCTGGAGAAAGGGGAGATTCCAAGATGCTAGAAACATGCAAACATGGTACCTGTCTTCAAAGAGGGAAGGAGGGATACAGCTCTAAACTATAGCCCTGTTTCATTGACCGGCATAATTTGCAAAGTTATGGAGAAACTACTAAGGAAACACATCTCTCTTCACTTGGAATCCTTCAACTGTTTATCAGTGAGACAACATGGCTTCAGAGAAGGTAAATCAACAGTTACAAACTTATTAGAATTTTATGATAAGGTAAGCCGAATCATACAGGAAAGAGAGGGCTGGGCAGATTGCATATTCCTAGACTTCCAGAAAGCCTTATACACTGTCCCACATGGGAGACTTATTAAGAAGCTGCAAGCAATGGCAAGAATAGGTAGAAATGTCTTGGAATGGATAAATACTTACTTAGGAGGAAGGGATTAGAGGGTTAGAGTAAGACACTCAGTGTCTGAATGGAGAAGAGTTAGTAGTGAGACTCCACAGGGTTCAGTTTTAGGGCCACTTTTGTTCCTTGTATACGTAAATGACCTACCAGAGTCTGTAAATTTATTCATGAATATGTTTGCAGATGATACAAAGATTGTGGAGAAAGTCAGATACGAAAACAATGGTAGAGAACTTCAGGAAAACCTAAATAGTCTGCATGAGTGGTCAGAAAAGTGGCTAATGAAATTCAATACTTTTAAATGTAAGGTAATGAGAATGGGTACAATTGCAAGAAGGACCAACCTTGACTACTCAATGGCAGTAGCAGAACTTCAAGAGACAGAGAATGAGAGAGATCTAGGAGTAAACATACTGGCAGATTTGTCTCCAGAAATGCATATAAATAGCATAGTAAGGTCAGCATATGCTTTCTTGGCAAATGTAAGGGTAGCCTTCAGGCACATGGACAAGGAAATGTTCAAAAATTTCTGTGTAACCTTTGTGAGGCCCAAGCTTGAATATGCAGTCCTCTTTTAGTGTCCACACTTGAAAAAGCATGTAGTTAAGCTGGAAAAAGATAAAAGATATGCCACGAAACTGGTGCCAGAAATACTCAACCTCAGTTAGGAGAGGCTGGGGGAATTAGACTTACCATCACTAGAAACTAGAAGAATGAGGGGGGATATGGCGATGGTTTTTAAATTCCTTCATGGCTATGACAGAGTGGATGGGGATCAATATCTGCTATGGCTGGCACTAGAACTAGAGGTCATAGTTTGAAGCTTCGTAAGGAAACTTCTATGCAGGATGTAAGGAAGTCCTTTTTTAGTGCAAGAGTAGTTGATAACTGGAATTCTCTAAGCGAGGAGGTAGTTAATGCTAACTCATTCCATAGTTTTAAGGACAAGTATGATAAGTATCACTAAATGCAAAATGGAACCAACCAGGAGACGGGAAGTTACGAGCTTGGGACTCTTTTCCGTAAATGCAATTAGGTAATTACATACATACACATATACGTAGACTTTTCAGAAGGAATTTGATACGGTCCCACACTGGAGACTTATTAAGAAGCTGCAAGTAATGGCGAGAACAGATGGAAATATCTTGGAATGGATGAAAACTTAGGGTAGGACATTAAGTGTCTGAATGGAGAAGAGTTAGTAGTGATATTCCACAGGGTTCAGATCTAAGGCCATTTTTGTTCCTTGTTCACGTAAATAACCTATCAGTCTGTAAATTCATTCTTGAATATATTTACAGATAATGCAAAGATTGTGAAGAAAGTGAGATACGAGAAAATTGGTAGAGAACTTAAGGAAGACCCAAACTGTCTGCATGAGTGATCAGAATAGTGGCTGATGAAATTCATTACTTCATATGTAAGGTATTGAGAATGGGTAAAAGTACGAGAAGGCCCAATCTTGGATACTCAATAGCAGAAGCAGAACTTCAAGAGATAGAGAATGAGAGATCTAGGAGTAAGTACACAGCAGATTTGTCTCCAGAAGTGCATAGTAAGGGCAACATATACTCCTTTAACAAAAGTAAGGATAGCCTTCAGGCACATGGACAAGGAAATGTTCAGAAATATCTATGTAACCTATGTTAGGGCAAAGCTTGAATATACATCCCCCTTTTGGTGTCCACACTTGAAAAAGCACGTAACTAAGCTGGAAAAAGTTAAAAGACATGCGACAAAACTGGTGTCAGAAATACACAATCTCAGTTGAGGAGAGGCTGTGGGAATAAGACTTACCATCACTTGAAGCTAGAAGAATGAGGGGGATATGGTGATGGCTTTTAAATTCCTACATGATTATGACAGAGTGGATATTTTGCTATGGCTGGCACTAGAACTAGATGTCATAGCTTGAAGCTTTGTAAGAAAACTTCTATGCAGGATGTAAGGAAGTACTCTTTTAGTGGGAGAATACTTGATAACTGGAATTCGCTAAGCGAGGAGGTAGTTAATGCTAACTCAATCCATAGTTTTAAGGACAAGTATGATAAGTATCACTAAGTGCAAAATGGAACCTACCAGGGGACGAAGTTACGAGCTTGTGGCTCTTTTCCACAAGCACAATTAGGTAATTACACACAAACATATACCTATACATTTTATAAGGCATTTGATATGGTCCCAGATGGGAGACTTATTAAGAAGCTGCAAGTAATATTGAGACTAAGTGAAAATGGAATGGATGAAAACTTAGAAGGAAAGGAACAGAGGGTTAGGATAAGACACTCTGTCTGAATGGAGAAGAGTTGGTAGTGATGTTCCACAGCATTCAGATTTAAGGCCATTTTTTTCTTTGTTCACGTAAATAACCTACCAGTCTGTAAATTCATTCTTGAATATGTTTGCAAATGATGCAAAGATTGTGAAGAAAGTAAGATACGAGAACTATGGTAGAGAACTTCAGGAAGACCCAAACTGTCTGCATGAGTGATCAGAACGGTGGCTGATGAAATTAAGTACTTCATAATGTAAGGTTATGAGAATGGGTACAAGTGCGAGAAGGCCCAATCTTGGATACTCAATAGCAGGAGCAGAACTTTCAGAGACGGAGAATGAGAGAGATCTAGGAGTAATCACACTGGCAGATTTGTCACCTGAAGTGCATAGTAAGGGCAGCATATACTTCTTTAACAAATGTAAAGGTAGCCTTCAGGCACATGGACAAGGAAGTGTTCAGAAATATGTGTGTAACCTATGTGAGGCCAAAGCTTGAATGTGCAGCCCCCTTTTGGAGTCCACACTTGAAAAAGCAAGTAGTTAAGCTGGAAAAAGATAAAAGACATGCCACGAAACTGGTGTCAGCAATACGCAATCTCAGTTATGAGGAGAGGCTGTGGTAATTAGACTTACCATCACTAGAAGCTGGAAGAATGAGGGGGGATATGGTGATGGCGTTTAAATTTCTTCATGGTTATGACAGAATGGACAGGGATCGATATTTTGCTATGGCTGGCACTAGAACCAGAGGTCATAATTTGAAGCTTCTTAAGAAAACTTCTATGCAGGATGTAAGGAAGTACTTTTTTAGCGTAAAGTAGTTGATAATTGGAATTCGCTCATCAAGGAGGTAGTTAATGCTAACTCAATCCATAGTTTTAAGGACAAGTATGATAAGTATCACTAATTGCAGTAAGTTGGACTTAGATAAGTCTGTCCTGGACAGTTCGATGTTAAGTCTTCCTCCAGTTATGGTTCTCTTTCTATGCCTACATCAACACCTAATATTCTTGGATATTCGTTACACATGTCTTATTAGCCCTTCACATCTGACAAGTCACAACATTCCCCATCTCTATTTATCTTTATGTTTTCTTCGTGTCCAGGCCTGATGAGGGTAATTTTCTTTTATTTTATTGTTTTTTTTTCAGGTCTGTCCTGGTTCCACAATCATAAAAAAAAAAAGTGCAAAATGGAACCAACCGGGAGACAGGAAGTTACGAGCTTGGGGTTCTTTTCCATAAGCACAATTAGGTAATTGCGCTCACACACACACACACACACATAATCTGCTGCAAGCAATGGCTAGAATAGGTAGAAATGTCTTGGAATGGATAAAAACTTACTTAGAAGGAAGGGAACAGAGGGTTAGAGTAAGACACTAAGTGTCTGAATGGAGAAGAGTTAGTAGTGAAGTTCCACAGGGTTCAGTTTTAGGGCCATTTTTGTTCCTTGTATATGTAAATGACCTACCAGAGTCTGTAAATTCATTCATGAATATGTTTGCAGATGATGCAAAGATTGTGAAGAAAGTAGGAAACGAGAACAATGGTAGAGAACTTCAGGAAGATCTAAATAGTCTGCATGAGTGGTCAGAAAAGTGGCTAATGAAATTCAATACTTCAAATGTAAGGTAATGAGAATGGGTACAAGTGCAAGAAGGCCTAAGCTTGAATACTCGGTGGCTGGAGTACAACTTCAAGAGACAGAAAATGAGAGAGATCTAGGAGTAAACATACTAGCAGATTTGTCTCCAGAAATACATATAAATGGCATAGTAAGGGCAGCATATGAATTCTTATCAAATGTAAGGGTAGCCTTCAGGCACATGGACAAGGAAATGTTCAGGAATATTTATGTAACCTATGTGAGGCCAAAACTCGAATATGCAGCCCCCTTTTGGAATCCGCACTTGAAAAAGCACATAGCTAAGCTTGAAAAAGTTCAGAGACATGCCAGAAACTGGTGCCAGAAATACGCAATCTCAGTTATGAGAGGCTGAGGGAATTAGACTTACCATCACTCGAAGCTAGAAGATTGAGGGGGGGATATGGTGACAGTCTTTAAATTCCTTCATGGTTATGATAGAGTGGATAGGGATCGATATTTTGATATGGCTGGCTCTAGAACTAGAGGTTAGAGTTTGAAGCTTCGTAAGAAAACTTGTTTGCAGGATGTATGGAAATACTTTTTCAGTGTAAGAGTAGTTGATAACTGGAATTCGCTAAGCGAGGAGGTAGTTAAGCTATCTCAATCCATAGTTTTAAGGACAAGTATGATAAGTATCACTAAGTAGAAAATGGAACCTATTAGGAGACGGGAAAATACGAGCTTTGGGCTCTTTCCCGTAAACACAATTAGGTAATCACACACACACACACACACACACACACACACACACACACACACACACACATACGTATCAGAAGGCATTTGATACCGTCCCACACAGTAGACTTATTAAGAAGCTGTAAGTAATGGCAAGAGTAGGTGGAAATATCTTGGATACTCAATAGCAGGAGCAGAGCTTTAAGAGACAGAGAATGAGAGATCTAGGAGTAAACATACTGGCAGATTTGTCTCTGGAAATGCATAAAAATGGCATAGTAAGGTCAGCATATGCTTTCATAGCAAATGTAAGTGAAGCCTTCAGACACATGGACAAGGATATGTTCAGGAATATTTATGCTACCTATGTGAGGCCAAAGCTTGAATATCCATCCCTCCTTTGGAATCAGACTTGCAATCACTCAAAGCTAGAAGAATGTGGGGGATATGGTAACGGTTTTTAAATTCCTTCATGGTTATAAGAGAGTGGATAGGGATCGATATTTTGCTATGGCTGACACTAGAACTAGAGGTCATAGTTTGAAGCTTCATAAGAAAACTTCTATGCAGGATGTAAGGAAGTACTTTTTTAGTGTAAGAGTAGTTGATGATTGGAATTTGCTAAGCAAGGAGGTAGGTAGTGGTAACTTAATCCATAATTTTAAGGACAAGTATGAAAAGTATCATTGAGTACAAAATTGGAATCGACCAGGTAATAAGGAGTTACGGGCATAGGGCTCTTTCCCGTAAGCACAGTTAGGTAATTACCAGCTTATGGGAGACTTTAATCATAAAGATATAGATTGGATAAATCTTGACCCACACAGTGGTGAGGACTCATTCGGGGCAAGATTCCTAGATTGCGTACAAGGGAATTTCCTACACCAACATGTAATGGAACCAACAAGGGCCAGGGGTGGGGATGAGCCATCACTACTTGATCTAGTGTTCACAGATAATGTGTTGGATATTGAAAAAATTGAGTATGTATCACCACTTGGAAAGAGTGACCAATGTGTGTTGTTGATGGAGTATATCATTGAAGATATTCTTCCTGAGAGTAGAGGCACTGAGGACATGAGGAGGAACTATCCGAAAGGAGATTACATCAAAATGAATGAGCTTTTTGCAGTTCTTGACTGGAGAACCTTATTTTACAACAAATCTGTACAAGAAATGTATGACATCTTTTGTGAGAAATATGGGAAGATAGTAGATTGCTGCATACCTGTCACCAAAGTAGGTGTAATTCATGCCAGAGAGAAATGGTTCGATAATGGGTGTAAAAGAACTAAGGAGTGGAGAGACAAATGCTGGAAAAGGTATAGGAGGAGAAAAAACATAAATGCCTGGCAAACCTACAAAAGAGCAAGAAATGACTACCTAAGTAAAAGGAGAGAGGCAGAGAGAGACTATGAGAGGGACATCACCAGGAAGGCTAAAGAAAATCCCAAGCTTTTCCACAGCTTTATCAGAGGAAA
Source organism: Halocaridina rubra (assembly GCA_037179515.1). Lineage (NCBI taxonomy): Eukaryota > Metazoa > Arthropoda > Malacostraca > Decapoda > Atyidae > Halocaridina > Halocaridina rubra. Next base: position 109,664 of record JAXCGZ010000107.1, on the reverse strand, counting down.
ACTGAAGGTAAAAGAACAGGTTTTAAGGCTAAAGAGAGCGGATGGAAGCATCACTGAGACGGATGAAGAGATCTGCAAAGAATTGAACAAGGAGTTTCAGTCAGTATTTACAGTAGAAAATACCTCACCCCCTCAGATTGCAATGATAGAAGCTCAAGGGCCGGTATTAGAGAACATCAACCTTACAGCCACAGAGGTATGCAAAGCGCTGATGGATTTAGATGTTCATAAAGCTACAGGTCCTGATGACATATCCCCTCATGTGCTTAAAAAATGCACAAACTCAATATCAGTGGCACTAAGTATCATATTTAAAAAGTCACTGGAGTCAGGGGAGATTCCAAGATGCTGGAAACAAGCAAATGTGATACCTATCTTCAAAAAGGGAAGGAGGGATACAGCTCTGAACTATAGACCAGTTTCCTTGCCCAGCATAGTTTGCAAAGTTATGGAGAAACTACTAAGGAAACATATCTCTCTTCACTTGGAATCCTTCAACTTTTTGTCAGTGAGGCAACATGGCTTCAGAGAAGGTAGATCAACAGTAACAAACTTATTAGAATTTTATGATGAGGTAAGCCAAATCTTACAGGAAAGAGAGGGCTGGGCAGATTGCATATTCCTAGACTTCCAGAAAGCGTTTGACACTGTTCCACATGGGAGACTTGTTAGGAAGCTGCAATCAATGGCTAGAATAGGTGGAAATGTTTTGGAATGGATAAAAACTTACTTAGAAGGAGGGGAACAGAGGGTTAGAGTAAGACACTCAGTGTCTGAATGGAGAAGAGTTGGTAGTGGACTTCCACAGGGTTCAGTTTTAGGGCCACTTTTGTTCCTTGTATATGTAAATGACCTACCAGAGTCTGTAAATTCATTCATGAATTTGTTTGCAGATGATGCAAAGATTGTGAAGAAAGTAAAAAACGAGAACAATGGTAGAGAACTTCAGGAGGATCTAAATAATCTGCATGAGTGGTCAGAAAAGTGGCTAATGAAATTCAATACTTCAAATGTAAGGTAATGAGAATGGGTACAAGTGCAAGAAGGCCCAAGCTTGACTACTCGGTGGCTGGAGTACAACTTCAAGAGACAGAAAATGAGAGAGATCTAGGAGTAAACATACTGGCAGATTTGTCTCCAGAAATACATATAAATGGCATAGTAAGGGCAGCATATGCATTCTTATCAAATGTAAGGGTAGCTTTCAGGCACATGGACAAGGAAATGTTCAGAAATATTTATGTAACCTATGTGAGGCCAAAACTCGAATATGCAGCCCCCTTTTGGAATCCGCACTTGAAAAAGCACATAACTAAGTTTGAAAAAGTTCAAAGACATGCCACGAAACTGGTGCCAGAAATACGCAATCTCAGTTATGATGAGAGGCTGAGGGAATTAGACTTACCATCACTCGAAGCTAGAAGAGTGAGGGGGGATATGGTGAGTCTTTAAATTCCTTCATGGTTATGATAGAGTGGACAGGGATCGATATTTTGATATGGCTGGCTCTAGAACTAGAGGTCATAGTTTGAAGCTTCGTAAGAAAACTTCCTTGCAGGATGTAAGAAAATACTTTTTCAGTGTAAGAGTAGTTGATAATTGGAATTCGCTAAGCGAATCCATAGGTATGATAAGTATCACTAAGTATAAAATGGAACCGATCAGGAGACGGGAAGATACGAGCTTTGGGCTCTTTCCCGTAAACACAATTAGGTAATCACATGTACAAAATATTTTGTGAGGAATATGAGATCATAGTTACTTACTGCATACCATTCACCAAATTAGGAGTTATTAATACCAGAGAGAAATGGATAAATAATTAGTGTAAGAGAGCTAAAGAGTGGAGAGACAATTGCTGGTATAGGTATTGGAGAAAAGCTATAAATGCTTGGCAGACTTACAAACGAGCAAGAAATGATTGCCTGATAAGAAGAGAGGCACAGAGGGATTATGGAAGGGATATTTCCAGGAAGGCTAAAGAAAATTCCAAACTTTCCACAGCTAAAGAGTGGAGAGACAATTGTTGGTATAGGTATGGGAGAAAAGCTATAAATGCCTGGCAGACTTACAAACGAGCAAGAAATTATTACCTGATAAGAAGAGAGGCACAAGAGGGATTATGAGAAGGATATTTCCAGGAAGGCTAAAGAAAATCCCAAACTTTTCCACAGCTTTGCCAGAGGAAAATTGAAGGTCAGATAACAATTTTAAAGTTAAAGAGGGCAGATGGAAGCATTACTGAGACATGAAGAAATCTGTAAAGAATTGAACAAGGAATTTCAGTTAGTATTTACCTTAGAAAATACTCTATCCCCTCATATTGGGCAGGTATTAGAGAACATCTGCTTTTCAGCTACAGAGGTATTCAAAAAGCTACAAGTTCTGATGATATATCCCCTTACATACTTAAGAAGTGCGCTACGCCAATATCGGTGGCGCTATGCATCATACTTAAGTGACTGGAATTTGGCGAGATTTCAAGCGAATGTGGTACCTATCTCCTAAAAGGGAAGGATAGACACAGCTTTAAACAATAGGCCTGTTTCCATGACCAGCACAGTTTGCAAAGTTATTGAGACACTACTAATTTTTGTCAGACAACATGGCTTCAAAGAAGGCAGATCTATAGTAACAATCTTATTAGAATGTTATGATGAGGTAAGCCAGATCTTTCAAGAATGAGAGGGTTGGGCAGATTGCATATTCTTAAGATTTTCAGAAGCATTTGATATGGTCCCACATGGGATATTTATTTAAAACCTGCAAGTTATGGCAAGAATAGCTAGGGACATTTTAGGATGTATAAAAACTTACTCAGAAGGAAGGGAACAGAGGATTAGAGTAAGACTCCTAGTAGTGGGGTTCCACAGAGTTCAGTTTTAGGGTAACGTTTGTTCCTTGTACAGGGGGTCCCTGGTTCATGTGGTCCCCAGCTTACGTTTTTCCGCCTTTATGACAGAGGCCCATAAATTATTATTAAATAAAATTTTCGACCTACTTGGCATGTGTAGTAAATACAAACTTTGTGCTCTTAACAGTTTGTGAGCGTGGCGGACGAATACACAGCTAGCAGCACTATTGTATTCATATATTTAAAGTTACTGGCTTTATATATTTATTTATTTATGTATGTGGCTATTTGAAGGAATTAGATTGAATATATTTACAAAACTACCAAACACATAGCCCTGTATGAATGATCCAGCAATTTTTATATTTATCTCATATTATATACTGTATACTTTTTGCAAATATTGTTTAAGAGAATACGACAATATTATTTTGAATGTATCAGTGTAATATACATTTGCAGATGTGATAAATATATTTATTATATATTTCTAAATCTCAATTTAATTTTTTATTGAATAATTATAAGAATTGCAGATATGATTTTACGTGATTACGAAACATTACAACCATATTTTAAAATGCCTATTATAGTAGTAGAATTTTGATTGTTTTTTTAGGCAGACACTTGTAAACAATTACAGTGGAACCTCTTGTCACGAAATAAATCTGTTCCTTAACATTCAAATATCGGAATGTTCATAACTGGAAACAAATTTTCCCATTGAAATTAATGTAAATCTAGTTATTCTGTTCCCAAGTCCCAGAAACATACCTTTTTAATTTGTAATGGATTTTCATGAGGCAAAAATATAGAATGAAATGCATAATAATCTTAATTATAGAAAAATATAGTACACTACTCTAATACTGTACTAAAATAAAACATGATAATTGTATTGCACTTTACCCTTGTGGTTAATAGTTGCTGGCACATGTGGATTGTGGTGGAGGACGAGGAGGACTACTCCTTCAAAGAAGAATGTCCTACCATAAAAACGTCGGGCAACTGTACAGGTATTTCTGGTGTATTATCTCTTTGTTCTCTATTGCAAGATGGTTCGCTGGCTGGTATTGGCATAAAATGATCCAGAGAAATGTGTATTTTCTTTTCTGAAATTTTTTTAGATATGGGACATAACACTGTCATTTAAATTGTTCGTGCTCTGTTGATCACAGTTTTGTTGGGGTGATGCCTCTCAATGAAAGCCTGCACATCACTCTACTTACTAAAAATTTCTTTTATGTTATCACTTGAAACCTTTATCCTCTCTTCCTCCTCCTCTACTGATTGCTCCTCCTGGATAGACTTCACCTGCTCATGTTACAACTCGAGCAGTCCTTCAATAAATTTAGCAACAGTACAAATTCCAGTTCGTCAATTAAATTTTCAAACCAGCCTCTACTTGCTTTTGCCAATTTTACGCCACTAGCACTTGGAATTTTTGCGACTAAGTCATGGTGTAACTGTAAAGCCTTCGCACATATTATAGCCTCGCTAACACTATCTCCAGCAAGCTCTTTTCCTTTTATCCAAATTAACAATAATTTTTCTAACTCTTCCATTATTTGAGACTTATGCTTTGTTAATATAGTCACTCCTTTAGCCACGTTAGCCGCCTTCAGGGCCTCTTTATTCTTTAAAATAGTACAGATGGCCAATTTCGCCATGTCATACTGCTTGATGAGATCAGAAACACTAACACTATTTTCATGTTTAGATATTATTTCTTTCATAGTGTTCACAGTATTACTTTCTTTAAAGCCATAAAGAGGTTTAATTTAAAGTAAAAAGCAAAAAATATAAAAATCTACAACAAAAGAACAACAAGCAATCATCCCAGTACACGCACCAGTGCAGAACTGAGAGCAAACACGTGGTCTCCCGGGCGGATATGCATTCATACCTCGAGAATTGTTCAGATGTTGATTCAAAATTTATTCGAAAATTTTGGTTGTAGGTCAATTTGTTCGTGGTTGGATGCATTCGTATGTGGAGGTTCGACTGTATATTATTTTCATTACATTTCCCATATATATCAAGAAAATGGTTTTATTTACTTATTTGTTGGTGTATTTGGTTATTTGAAGGAATTAGATTTCTTTACAAAAGTACCACATACATAGCCATAAATAAGATCTCAATGCAAAAAAAGATTGTTGAGGTTATGTCGTCACACAGCATTAGACTGAGGAAAAGGAGAACAATCGCTGAGTTCACTCTTGTTCGCCATACAGTATTGTTTATCTTGTTCATATGCTGTGATTTCATTCCATCAACATGAATCTGGAGAAAACAAACTGATTGTTTAATGCCGTGAAAAAGGGAAAAGGGGGAAGAAGCGTTGCCCACTTCTCACTCGTATGCCATATTATTGTTAATGTGCTCATTCGTTGGTGTTAAGCTGTTCAGCCCTAAGTTGGATATGGGAGATGAAATTATCCAGTTTTCCATAAGCAAGCCAACCACAGTAGTAAAGGTAAGCAACACTGGATAGTGTACTTTTACTATTTTTATGTCTTTAATTACTTAGATTATATTTTAGTGTCTCAGATTATTTATTTTTAGCATTAGTGGGGGACCTAGGTTCGAATTTACATGTTTTCCAACTTATGATGAAAGCGGGTTATTACAAGTGTCAGGGATGAAGCCCTGTTGTAAATCGGGGACCCCCTGTTATAGATAAATGACCTACCAGAGGTTTTAAATTAATTTTTGAAATTATTTACTGATGATACAAAGATGACTAAAAGACCTAAATAGTCTGCATGAGTGGTCTGAAAAGTGGCTAATGAAATTCAGTACAGTAATCCCCCCATTATCAAGGTAGTTCGGTTCCAGGACCCGGTGTGAGACAGGAAAACTGCGAAGTAGGATCAGCCTATATGTACATAGATATTTTAATTTATTTTTACGTTTACACTGTATAAACCCTCCCTGTACTGTTAATAAACCACCCTTTACTTCATAAATAACAGCATGCAATGTAAATTTATATGAAAGTGATAGATAAAATTACGGTGAATGAAGTGGTAATTACATGACATACTAATGTACATAGGTATTTTACAATAATAATTTTGGAAAAAAAAAAAAAAAAAAAAAAAGAGCGATACAGTGAAAACGCGAACCAAGAAACGCAATACAGCGGGGGATCACTGTACTTCAAATTCAAGGTGATGAGAATGGGTACAAATGGAAGAGAGCCCAAGTTTACAAATTCTCTCTCTCTCTCAGTAGCAAGTGAAGAACTTCAAGAGACAGAGAATGAAAGAGATCTTGGAGTAAACATACTGGCAGATTTGTCTTCGGTAATGCATATAAATGGCATAATAAGGGAGCATATGCTTCTTAGCAAATGTTTGTGTAGACTCAGACACATGGACAAGAAATGTTCAGAAATATTTATTGTAACTTATGAGGCAAAAGCTTGAATATGCAGCTCCCTTTTGAAATTCACACTTGAAAAAGCACATAAATAAGCTAGAAAAACTTAAAAGACATCCCACGAAACTGTTGCCAAAATGACGCAATCTCAGTTATAAGGAGAGGCTAAGGGAATTAGACTTACCATCACTTGAAACTAGTAGAAAGAGGGGGGGACATGGTGGTTTTTCATATCGTTCATGATTTTGACAGAGTGGATAGGAATCGATATTTTGTTATGACTGGCTCTAGAACTAGTTCATAGTCTGAAAGTTCATAAGAATTTTTCTTTGCAGGCTATAAGGAAATACTCGTTAGTTTAAGAATATTTGATGATAGGAATTTGCTAAGCAAGGTAGTAGTGAATGGTAACAGCATTCATAGTTTCAAGGACAAATATGACAAGTATCATTGAGTATAAAAACAGAACTGACCAGGAGACTGGGAGTTACGAGCATGGGGCTATTTCTTGTAAGTACAAGTAGGTAATTGCAAATAAGTAATTACACACATGTGCACACACACACACACTGTGTTTCTATTAAGTACCTATTCTGTCATATATTTTCCTTAGCTACATAAAATACAATTCGTGTTTACTGTACTTACACCTCTGGGTGTTTTTTTTTATATACAAATGGTGTTCAGTTCATGATCATTTAAAAAGTGATATCATATACAGCAGAACAGTAGGATACTGTACTTTGATACTTTATTCTTGTCTATAGAAAATATAAATAGTTGTCATGTACCAAATCTGCTTCACAGATGAAGATTTGACTTAAGAATAAATTCAAAACTTGAAACTTACTTTTGCAAGAACTGTAGCAACAGGCCCAGTTGGACGAAGCATAATAAAGTATTTCAGCACATTTTCATCTTCTGATGAGACATTCGTTGGAATGTTTCTAGATGTTCCTGGGTTAGGATTGCTGAAAATTGATGCTTGAACTGGGACGATATTGTCTTCAGTACTGCTACTGGAGTCTCGAGTCTGACAGTTACTTTGACTGGTATCAGGAGTTGGAATGCTGTTTGTAGTGGTGTTTTCAATTTGCATGCTGAATTGGTCAGGATTTTGAATTTGGATGTCATTTTCATTGGAATTTCTACTTTGGCAAGCAGCAGTCAAGTTTGTTGAAGATGTCCTCAAGTTAGCAGAAGCCATAGTGTATGCATTTATATCCACTGTGAACTACTATTTATATTTGTAACACAGATGCCATACTCTGAATTGTAGGTGCTGTATAACCATCCATTTACACTGTTCACTTCTCTTTGTATCAATACACTCTATGTATTGATCTCATTAAATTTTGCTGCAGTATAGAAAGTCCACCATGTGAATTTTGATAAAAGAATGTTCACTTCCTTCAGGAAAGATTGTCCCATAGTTTTATTTACGACTGTGAAACTAATGCATTGTAGATTCTATGATAATTTGTAATTTTCTTCACTGGCTAAATGTATTTACTTAGCTTTCGGCATATGTGGATGTGAATTATGCAGCTTCTAGCGGATGGGGTTGTGAGCTATTTAGTTTGACAGGTGCAGATGTTAGTTAATATGCATCAGGCAGACTTAAGACTTTGAGCTGAGGAGCTTGGACCACCAAGTGAATTAATGTCAAGTTCTTTGACAAGCTGGAAGACTTGAAGGCATGTCATTTCTTTATTCTTCAGTACTTTGCACCAAGTACAGTATACTGAAGCTGTTACCTCGTGAATTAGTGTCAAGCTGCATAACTTAGTTCACTGTACCTTGAAAGGAAGGAAGAAAATTATCAGATTTAGCTTTCATAATCAGATCATGAGACTTACAGTAAAATTATTTTCATATAGATTTTATTTTGTTCAGTGATGTTTAAACTGAAAGCAATTTAGTGACTTTCCACACTTCCTTGCTTATACTGTTATGTGGGGATAGCCTGTATTGCATTTTATCATATATAGTTTTCTTTGTGGTGTTCAAGAGCATGGTATATCGAAATTTAGAGGTACATTATAACTACTCAGACAAAAATGTCTGATTATAAGTTTATAAACACTCCTTGCAGTAGTGTCTTTATATCCGGTAAATCTGAAAATATAGAGAATAAAAAGATGGTACCAGCACTGGTTAAATTCAAGGGCTTAGTGGTAAAAGCACAACACTATGATAAGCTTCAATGCTTTGGAAATGTGTCTTAAGAACACTGGAAGAATTATGATTATAGCAGTGTTGAGACTGATGGGATGCTAAAATTACGTTCAGAAAAGAAAGAGTGGTTGTTCGAAACACAAATGTGGAAGGGAAAGGGATGAAATATATAAAAGATGACAGTGAGAGGTTACTGCAAAGGACGCTTAGGACTGACAAGATGTTCGGAAAATATCTTTGAAGTTTTAGCGATGAAACTGAATTTTTATAGGATTTAGCATAAGCTCTCTCTCTCTCTCTCTTTTTATGGTAAATTGTATCTTTACAAGCTAAGGTTTAATACGCATAAGATTGATTTTTTGCACATCTCGTGTACTCTCACACCCATACATTTATTTATTCATCTACTAAAGATAAATATTAATATATGTACTCTGCCAGGTAAATGGTTTATCAAAAAGAATATTTGAATATATATTTCAGAGAAAATAATAAATATGTGTAAAATTAGTATTTTAAAATATATTCAATACCTGGTATCACCCCTCCCCAAGTATTCCAACAGTGCTTTCCCTCATGGCCCGGGAAGGGGTAAGTAAGGAATGCTCAGGAAGAGAGTTGCTATTAGATGGCTAAAACACGGATGCAAAGACCTTTCAGAAATAGAATTATGTTAGGAGTAGAAAATACAAATATGGAAAGAGACACAAAAGAAATGTAAATGAGTAAAGGAAGGGAGCATAGAATACTCAGAAAAAAAATATCGAAAATTTGGAGAGGATAAGTAAGATACAATAGGAAGAAAGAAATGAACTACAAAAACAGATAAAAAGCTTGAAGAAGAAAACAAAGACCAGGTATAAGAATGTCCACACCAGAGAATATTAACAAAGAGTTGAGTATAAACTTTAATGATTTAAATGTTAGTACATTGCTATTCTAAGAGAGATACAGTAATCCCCCCTTATCGCGGTAGTTCGGTTCCGGGACCCGGCGCGAGACAGGAAAACCGCGAAGTAGGATCAGCCTATATGTACATGGATATTTTAATTTATTTTTACGTTTACACTGTATAAACCCTCCCTGTACTGTTAACAAACCACCCTTTACTTCATAAATAACAGCATGCAACGTAAATTTATATGACGTGATAGATAATATTACGGTGAATGAAGTGGTAATTACATGACATACTCATGTACATAGGTATTTTACATTGATTTTTACGTTTATGTACTGTATAAACCCTCCCTGAACTGTTAAAAAACATCCTTTACATTATAAATAACAGCAAGCAACGTAAATTTTCATGAAAGTGATAGGAAAACTTACCCTGAGTGAGGTGATGATGACGTGACATACATAGGTATTTTACAATTATTTTTACGTTTACGTACTGTATAAACCTTCCCTGCACTGTTAAAAAAACACCCTTTACATTATAAATAACAGCATGCAACGTAAATTTACAAGAAAGTGATAGATAAAATTACGGTGAATGAAGTGGTAATTACATGACATACTCATGTTCATAGGTATTTTACAATTATTTTTACATTTACGTACTGTATAAACCCTCCCTGCACTGCTAAAAAAACACCCTTTACATTATAAATAACAGCAAGCAACGTAAATTTACATGAAAGTGATAGATAAAATTACAGTGAATGAAGTGGTAATTACATGACATACTCATGTACATGGGTATTTTACAATTATTATAAATAACAGCATGCAACGTAAATTTATATGTATGTGATAGCTAAATTTACTGTGAATGAGGTAATGATCATCTTTCTTGACCCCGGAGGATATTATTTTGCAGCCAATAAAAGCTTTACGGCTGCTTTTTTGGGGGAGAAGAACATGGTAATGGGGAGTTGCTGTCGCTGTTTCTTCATTTGTTGGAAGATGGTATGGTAAGGAATCATGGCATCGTCGAGAAAATTACAGAAGGTCACCGAACGAACCATATTATCATCATATTCCTGCGAGAGTTGTTGGAGTGCTTTAAAATGTTCATACATGGCTGCCAAACGTTCGAGTGTAAGGCCAGGTTCTTCAATTTCTTTGTGCGTTTCCTCAAGTTCTTCCTCTTCTTCGCTCGCTGATTTCGTCATTTCTTCCAAGTCTTCATCAGTCAAAGGCTGCGAGTGGCAGTCAATCAGTTCATTCACATCTCCGGGAGTCATATCTTTAAAGCCTTCTCCTCCTAGCAATGCAGCCAACTTCACAGCTTTCGCAACTGCCGCCTTCTGCACTTCGTCAGGAGCAAATCCCTTGTAGTCGTGGATGACTTCAAGCCACAATTTCTTCCAGCTGGCATTGATTGTGGCCGACTTCATCTCTTTGATTGCTTTCTGAATATTTTGTAGGCATGTGGCAATCGTGTAATTACGCCAGTATGTCTTCACTGAGAAGTCTTTGTCCGAATCCATGGCTTCAACAAGGTTTGCCAGGGCATTTCGTGTGTAGAGGGTCTTGAACGCACGAATAACGCCTTGATCCATAGGCTGAATCAGTGACGTCATATTCGGTGGCAGGAACTCAACTTGAACACCGTCATATTGGAGATTGGCTGCATGGCCACCAGCATTATCCATCAAAAGAAGGACTTTAAATTCAAGGCCTTTTTCCTCAAGATAAAGTTTTACCTGAGGGATAAAGCATTGGTGAAACCAGTCCGATGAGAGGCTTTTCGTGATCCATGCCTTAGGGTTATGCATCCAATACACTGGCAGCAGATTCTTATTCTTGTTCTTCAAAGCCCTAGGGTTCTTTGACTTGTAGATAAGCCCGGCTTTAACATGAAGCCCGCAGCATTCCTGCACATGATGAGGGTAACGCGATCTTTGTGCGCTTTAAATCCCAGGGCTTTAGCTTCGTCCTTGAAGAGAAAAGTGCGAGATGGCATTCTCTTCCAAAATAAGCCAGTCTCATCCATGTTGAAGAGTTGCTCAGGAACATATTCCCCTTCGGCGATAATTTTCTTGAAGTCGTTCGTGACGTAATTTTTTGCGGCAGCTGTATCTGCAGAGGCAGCTTTGCCATGCACTGAAACGCTTTTTAGGCCATAGCGTTTTTGAATTTGAAGAACCATCCCTTGCTAGCAACGAACGGTTGTATCCTCGATGGAGAATCGCTGGAGGGTCCTGGTTGTGGGTCGTCGATATCTTCTCTCTCCTCCTCTCCACGGTCGCCACTGTCGTCATCGGGTTCATTTGCAGTGAATGTTTCGTACAGCTTCTTCGCCTTTGTTTGTATGATATTGGTGTCTAAGCTGATGTTTTTCTTTCTGCAATCAGCAATCCACAGGGCCAAAGCAGCTTCCATCCGCACTACTGCCATATTGCGGGATGTTACGACCCTCTTCGCTGATTTATCAAAAGAAATGCTCGCTGTTTTCCTGATCTTTGCCTCGTCCTTTTTGATGTAGCGAACAGTAGATTCATTGAGGCCATAATAGCGGCAGACATCCACAAACCTTTTTCCTTCTTTCAATATATCTAAGAGTTTCACTTTATCTACAATGGTTAACATTTTCCTTTGCCGCTTAGGCTGACTAACAGAAGCTTTAGAAGGTGGAGGACGTTTGGGAGGCATTGCAAAGGTTAAATTACGCGTGAAAACACAATCACAAGCAAACTGTATTAATAAGCACAACGAGAACGGCGCACACGTGAGTTAGACAGAGCGACTGAGGCGGCACATTGGAAATTGGAGGGAAAAGCAAACTGCAATGAAAAAGCCAATCAGACTCCATGATACAGAACATATTGAAAAACAATTCTGTGATTCGTCGTCTCCTGACCTTTCAGCCAATAGCATTCCATGAACTATCTCACGTAGGTGAGAGCCTTTTCATTTTCCGAAACGCTGATAGCGGTATCGTATTTTACATGGTGCAATACTGTTAGTACTTTATGTTTTTTTTATTAGTTTTTACTGTTTTATTATTCTTAGGCTAGGAAATACTTGTTTTATCAATAAAATAATGAAAATTTTAATATTCACTAGGTCACGTAGGTGAGAGCCTTTGCGTTTTCCGAAACGTGATTCTGGTATCGTATTATTCATGGTGCAATACTGTTAGTACTGTATTTATGTTTTTTACTATTTTATTATTCTTAGGCTAGGAAATACTTGTTTTATCAATAAAAAAATTAAAATTTTAATATTCACTAGGTCACGTAGGTGAGAGCCTTTGCGTTTTCCGAAACACTGATACCGGTATCGTATTTTACGTGGTGCAATACTGTTAGTATTTATGTTTTTTACTATTTTTTACTGTTTTATTATTCTTAGGCTAAGAAATACGTTTTTTTATCAATAAAATCATGAAACTACTGGAAATATAAATATATATGCTAGCTCACGTAGCTGCGACCCCAAAACATTGTATGCAATCGGACACTATTTCGCATGATGCAATACTGTGAGTTATAATGTACGTACGTATATCTAAATTTCTACTATTTTTTACTGTTTTGTTATTCGTAGGCTGGGAAATAATTTTTTTTTATCAATTCAATAATGAAATTTTTTTTTTAATAAAAAATGAAAATACTGAAAATTTTTATTTTTTCAATATTTTAATATTTTTGCGTATACCCAAAAAATAAAATAATAATTTCCCCTCGAAAAAAAAACCACGATACAGTGAGAACGCGAACCAATAAACGCGATACAGCGGGGGATCACTGTATATTAACAACTTGGAATCCCCATTAAAGAAAATATTAAATAGCTGAGAAGAGATTATCAAAAAGATGAAAACAAACCATGAATATATTATGAGAACATTTACGGAAGCAGTAAAAAGTAATGTGGCAGTAAAAGTGGCAGTGAAGAGGAGATACTGGAAAATGTGCATGCAGTCGATTACAGGGAAACAATAATAGGAAAAATGGAAGAACTTTTGATAGAGAGAGCAAGCCCTTTCAGCAAATAGGCACCTGATAAAGAGATGTCAGAGATAAACCCAGGCATATGTGAATCTCAGAGAAAGAGACCAAGCTGGGAAGGATTTGCTATAAGTTAGGATGATAAAGGACGCTGATGGAAATGTGTTGAAGTGTGAGGAGAGTATGTTGAGTAGGTGGAAGGAGTATTTTGTGGACCTGGTGAAAGAATAAAATGAAAGAGAGAAGGATAGATAATATGGAGATAGTAAATCGGGATGTGCAAGGGATTAGTGGGGAGGAAGTGAGAACAGCTATAAAAAGGATGAAGAGATTAAAAAGTGGTTGATCCATATGATATTCCAGTCTGAGAGATGGCAGTGAAGTTTCTGACCAGGTTGTTTAACAAAATCTTGGGAGGTGAGAGGATGCCTGAAGAATGAAGAAAAAAGTATTCTGGTACCAATTTTTATGAATGCTTATGAAGAAGGCATGAAGGGGCTGCATTTTGTATTTGTGGCTGTAGAGAAGGCATATAGCAGGGTACTGAGAGAGGAGTTGAGATATTGTATGAGGAAGTCAGGAGAAGCAGAGAAGTATGTGAAGGTGGTGCAATGTGAGGGGAATGATGCATGCAGCAGGATTAATGTGTTGGTTCAAATTGGGGGTGGGATTGCATCAAGGATCGAACCTGAGCCCTTTCTGGTTTACAATGGTAATGATCAGGTTGATGGATGAGATCACACAGGAATCACTGTGGACAGTGATGTTATGGGAATAGAGGATAGATGGAGGTGAGCTTGGAGAAGTGGAGTTATGCACAGGAGAGAAGGGTGCAAGACTTAGTACATGAGAGTGAATTAGAGAGAGGGTAGTGAAGTGGTGAGGTTGCAAGGTACAGAGGTGTCAAAGGTGCATGAGTTTGAATATTTGGGGTCAACTATTCAAAGGAATGGAGAGTGTGATAGAGAGGTGAAGGAGAGAGTACAGGCATGATGGAGTGGTGGAGAAGAGTAACAGGCATACTATGTGATAAAAGGGTACCTTCAGGAGAAAAAGGTAGTAAGACACACTAAGTTGTGTGGTTTGGAGACGGTCCTACCCTCAAAAAGACATGAGGCCGAATTGAAGATACTGTGGTTATCTCTGGGCATGACAAGGATTGAAAGGATAAAGAATTAGTATATCAGAGGGACAGTGAACCTAGGACGATATAGGGACATGGTGAGAGAGGCAAGACCGAGAAGGTTTGGGCATGTAGTGAGGAGGGATGAGGATTCCAATGGGCAAAAGATGCTGAAGATGGAGCTACCAGACAGGAAGGGAAGAAATGGGGCAAAGCAGAGATTTAGAGATGTGGTGAGGGAGGACATTAGGGTGCATGGTGTGACAGAGGAAGATGCAGGGAAAAGGGTGATATCGAGACCATTGATCCACTGTGGCGACCCCTAACGGGGAAAAAACGAGTTTTGAATATATATATATATATATATATATATATATATATATATATATATATATATATATATATATATATATATATATATATATATATATATATATACACACACGAGTGTGGCACAGAGACGGACAACAAACTTGCCCTTATCCGACCCAGATACCAAGAAAACATTTTACATATACAAAAAAAGTACCAGCTTAAGGAAAAGGGAAAAATAAGAGAATCATAATAAAGACAGGCTGGAAGAATAATCAAAGTTATGAAGATTAAATAACGAAGAGAAAGGAAGGAATAGGTGTGTGTGTGTGTGTGTGTGAATATATATATATATATATATATATATATATATATATATATATATATATATATATATATATATATGGGTAGGCTGCTTGTTAACGACGTTTGAAATAGTATCGGAATCATTTTTTTTTTTATAAACCTCTCTAGTATAAAGATCACACATAGGCCTATACCAAAAATATTTGAAATGTAGGTTTCAAAATCAACTTACACAAGCTTAAGCACTACTTGGAAAAAAAAAATAGGACGCGAAGTAAAAACTATGACATCCATAATTAAATTGAAGAAATATAAATATCAAACCAACGGTAAAATAGGAAAACTTGAGGCACATGGCAGTCACGTTGCTCAAATGCCTAAAAAAATTCCCGTCCACTAAGTCACTCGCGCGGTCGGACTCGAAACCCAACGAATAGTTTTCCATAGTAAAACTTTTCCCGGTTCTGAGAATTGTTGTTGTTGTTAGAATGGAATATTATTATTATTTAAAATGCGAGAATGAAAATATATTCTTCTTATTCTTATTATTAGTATATATTCTTTAATGGACCATACTACGCCTTGCACACCACTTAGATTGCGCAATTTATCAATGCGCTAATTATTACCACTTATAAAATGACTTTGGAATCTTGTCAATATAAGTAACCCCCCAAACCTCATGTATATTTAAATAACCTCGTATATTATTAAGTTAGGTGCCTTATCTTGTGAGTATGAATAAGCACTGGGGTTACTGTTCTTTACAAGATCCATTCTTAACCGCTTACCTATGTACCATTTCGAACTACTTTATATTTCGAAGGGTCAACAATATGTAGTTGATAATTAGATGAAAAACTGACTTCTATGTGACTCCAAAGCTGAAGTATTATTGTTGATATTTTTGCAATTAAGATTATTAATAAAATAGACATGTTGTGTTTGAGTTTTAAACCATTTCTCGTTTCTGTAGAAAACAACTGTTCTTATAAGACAGGTTACACGGCCACCTAAAAATAAAGCAGTTTTATATAAGTAACTTTTATTTTGACATGAAACATACTCTAAATCTGTTTTAAAGAACAGAGGGTGAATATATATATATATATATATATATATATATATATATATATATATATATATATATATATATATATATATATATATATATATATATATGTGTGTGTGTGTGTGTGTGTCACATGGCAACACTGACTACACTCTATCACAGCATTCACACTGAAATTGAAGTTGTTTTTGATGTTGTCTTTGTCTGGTCTGCTGGCCGAACATCCCCGTCATAATTGCCGTTAATGTATCTTCTGTTTATGGTAGTCTCTTCGTTTACCCTTTTATTCAAATGTAGCCCCAAAACCAACAAGCCATTAATGGTTTAAGTTAACATATTACAAATCTCACCTAATTCCATGGGAAGAAGAGAATATTATCATCGCCAATGATCAGTTTCTCAAACGTTGCTGCCATTTTCTTCAATCAGGTACATTACTTTGATCTTGAATAGCAATGTGAAGCTCTTGTGGAATAGCTATCTCTGAATCGGGTAAGAACAGGATAAGGTCTATAATGAAAAAACAGTCAACCTCCTTGTGGGTAGACCTCTTGGTAACTGTATTTGAGGCGTTCTTGTACAGTCAACGCGAGCGCCAAGTGTCCTCTGAGCCAGCAACATCAAGAAAAGTAGCCAAGTTGTACGATATTAACTAACTTATCATTGATAAGTACTTCATATAGCTCAAAGATTTTATCCTAAGAATTTCCACTTAGACTGTTTAACTCACGTAGCGATAATATTGCATAGAAGTTCACACTAATGGATTTAATTAATAATAAATATACACTAAAAAAGTAATGGGTGCCTTTTTAGTGTGTGATAATCTACTATCATGATTCCTCTTATCTCAAGTATCAATTATCGATTATTATTATTATTATTATTATTATTATTATTATTATTATTATTATTATTATTATTATTAACACACAGTGATATTACTGTTCTCTATATAATCACTTCATAGTGAAAAGAACTGCTGCTGAGTGTTTTACGTCACGGACGCCCTTTTCTTTAAGGGCTAGGACGGTTTGCCTTCTTGCGAGGACTTGTTTTGGCAGATATAATCGTTACCCTGCTATTTATGTTTTTGTATTCAAAATTTTGGACCATCATTATCCTAGCTGGCTATTTGATTTAAAAAACAGTCAGGAATATAAGGGGAACCAACACAAGACAGAGCAGTGAGCTCTTTATTCACAGAACAAACACAGAAGCAGGTTCAAAGATGATCACTATCAAAGGGCCAACACTCTGGAATAATATTCCAGAGCATCTTAAAAATGCATCCTCCCTCACAGCTTTCAAAGGCAAACTATATAGTTTTCTTTTGGACAAATAGTTGCTGCTCATTAAGAACTAATTATTCTCATTGTAAGGAAACAAATATGGAAATGATGCCGATAATAACGATCCTGTATCTAGTGGCATACTTACTACTGTATTATTAACATTATTGTTAACATTTTTATTACAGCATTATTATTTTCTAGGAAAGCTACATTTAATTTAACTATATGTCTAACCCTCTTATTTATTAGTTTAATTACATGTCTACTTATAAGTTACTATTAATGTTGAATAACCATTGTACAAAATGGAAATAAATGTTTGTTTGTTTGTTTTGCATGCCCTTGCTAACCCTAGACCGTGACCGGGCGCGAACCTTCGACCTGACGCCTTAAAGTCGCAGACGCTACCGCCTGAGCCACGAAAAGAATAGTGGCTTTAATAACACCGTTCGGTTATAATATTTTTTTCTGTATTTTCACCGATAAACTAATATAATTCATATTTATTTATAAATTCCTAGTATAGGAAAGTAAAGGTAGTACTGTTAAAATACATATTCTCCATATTAAAATTAAAAGGTATTATACATTTTGAATATTAAGGCAGCAGAATATAATATTGAAAGAGTACTACTAACCTCTCACTACCTCCCTCTATCTACTTTCAGTGATAAAGAAAACTCCAGATATTCCTCCCTCTCTCCCAATACCCCCTTCACAACCCTCAGAACACTTAGCCCCCATGTCTGTACTATGATGTTAACGTCACCATTAATACTGATAATAACGTCGCCTGTAATATCTGTGCGGTGATAAGAGTCACTCCATTATTATTATTATTATCATCGGCGTACTCACTTCCCTGATAACCAGGACACTTAAAAACATGGTTAATTACACCTTATGCAGTTGTTTTAACACCTCTAAATGTAAGAGCTTTATGTGTAAATGTTTTTTCTTAAATTCTGGTACAGGTAAAGGTAACATTTAACTTAGAATGAAATGCTGTATATTTATTTTATTATTATTGATGCCTATATAGAGTGGGATTTGAATTAAATCCAAAAACGAAGCCACGAGTGAGGTTGGAAGAAGCTGTAATATGTACAAAAAGGCATTCAGAAAGAATGCATCCATTCCTAGTAAAGCAGTTAGCTTTGAGGTTGGCTTCTTTCTTTGACCTTCAGTGGTGTAGTTGATAGCACCTTGACACAATAATTGTGTCTTAGGCTTGCATCCCAGTCAAGGGGTAAATTATGATTCATATATATATATATATATATATATATATATATATATATATATATATATATATATATATATATATATATATATATATATATATGAATCATTCTTTACCCCGACCAGGACTCGAACCTAGGACTAATGATTACTAAGTCAAGGCGCTACCATTACACCACAGAAGGTAAAAGGAATCCAACCTTATAGCTTATATCTGCTATACTTAGGAATGAACGCATTCTAACTGAATGCCACTATGTTCATATTACAGATTCCCCAACCTCTCTCATGGCTTCATTTTAGCATTTAATTCAATTCCCAATCTCATTCGGGCCATGAAATAACCAGATAAGCACATTACATATGTGAAAACATGAATCATTCTTTACCCAGACCAGGACTCGAACCTAGGACTTATGATTACTAAGTCAAGGCACTACCACTACACCACAGAAGGTAAAAGGAATCCAACCTTATAGCTTATATCTGCTATACTTAGGAATGAACGCATTCTAACTGAATGCCACTATGTTCATATTACAGATTCCCCAACCTCTCTCGTGGCTTCATTTTAGCATTTAATTCAATTCCCAATCTCATTCGGGCCATGAAATAACCAGATAAGCACATTACATATGTGAAAACATGAATCATTCTTTACCCCGACCGGGACTCGAACCTAGGACTTATGATTACTAAGTCGAGGCGCTACCACTACACCACAGAAGGTAAAAGGAATCCCATCTTATAGCTTATATCTGCTATACTTAGGAATGAACGCATTCTAACTGAATGCCACTATGTTCATATTACAGATTCCCCAACCTCTCTCGTGGCTTCATTTTAGCATTTAATTCAATTCCCAATCTCATTCGGGCCATGAAATAACCAGATAAGCACATTACATATGTGAAAACATGAATCATTCTTTACCCCGACCGGGACTCGAACCTAGGACTTATGATTACTAAGTCAAGGCGCTACCACTACACCACAGAAGGTAAAAGGATTCCAATCTTATAGCTTATATCTGCTATGCTTAGGAATGAACGCATTCTAACTGAATGCCACTATGTTCATATTACAGATTCCCCAACCTCTCTCGTGGCTTCATTTTAGCATTTAATTCAATTCCCAATCTCATTCGGGCCATGAAATAACCAGATAAGCACATTACATATGTGAAAACATGAATCATTCTTTACCCCGACCGGGACTCGAACATAGGACTTATGATTACTAAGTCCAGGCGCTACCACTACACCACAGAAGGTAAAAGGAATCCAATCTATTAGCTTATATCTGCCACGAGAGAGGTTGGGGAATCTGTAATATGAACATAGTGGCATTCAGTTAGAATGCGTTCATTCCTAAGTATAACAGATATAAGCTATAAGGTTGGATTCCTTTTACCTTCTGTGGTGTAGTGGTAGCGCCTTGACTTAGTAATCATAAGTCCTAGGTTCGAGTCCTGGTCTGGGTAAAGAAAGATTCATGTTTTCACATATGTAATGTGCTTATCTGGTTATTTCATGGCCCGAATGAGATTGGGAATTGAATTAAATGTTAAAATGAAGCCATGAGAGAGGTTGGGGAATCTGTAATATGAACATAGTGGCATTCAGTTAGAATGAGTTCATTCCTAAGTATAGCAGATATAAGCTATAAGGTTGGATTCCTTTTACCTTCTGTGGTGTAGTGGTAGCGCCTTGACTTAGTAATCATAAGTCCTAGGTTCGAGTCCCGGTCGGGGTAAAGAACGATTCATGTTTTCACATATGTTATGTGCTTATCTGGTTATATATATATATATATATATATATATATATATATATATATATATATATATATATATATATATATATATATATATATATATATATATATATATAGAGAGAGAGAGAGAGAGAGAGAGAGAGAGAGAGAGAGGGGTCTTCATTTCTTTGTCTATTCTTTCAGCCTCTTCTCTTGTTATTGTTTATCGCTCTTATTTCTTCCTTGCTTAAGTGGCTATCTTTTCTTCCACTCAATGTTTTCTTAGTGCCCGGGCCCGATGACAGTAATTTTCTTTGCCAGTCCCAGTGTCATGCATAAAAAAGGCCATCAGTGTCCTAGTTGCTTGTGTATGATTATGAACACTGTTGTAATTCTAGTGCTTTATATTCAGGGTTGTGATGTAATGTTTAAAAGTTTGGATTTTCAAATCTTGTTCATGATTGTAAACTCCCTGTTTGTAATTATTATTGTTCATGAATGTAAGAAATAACGATTTATGTGTAGGGCTGCATTATTCTGTATATTGTTGCATTGCGTATGGAATGAAGGACTGCATTATTCTGTATACTGTTGCATTGTGTATGGAATGAAGGACTGCATTATTCTGTATATTGTTGCATTGCATACAGAATAAAGGACTGCATTATTCTGTATATTGTTGCATTGCGTATGGAATGAGGGACTGCATTATTTTGTATATTGTTGCAGTGCGTATGGAATGAAGGACTGCATTATTCTGTATATTGTTGCATTGCGTATGGAATGAAGGACTGCATTATTCTGTATATTGTTGCATTGCATATGGAATGAAGGACTGCATTATTCTGTATATTGATGCATTGCGTATGGAATGAAGGACTGCATTTTTCTGTACTTGTTGCATTGCGTATGGAATGAAGGACTGCTTTATTCTGTATATTGTTGTACTGCGTATGGAATGAAGGACTGCATTATTCTGTGTATTGTTGCATTGTGTATGGAATGAAGGACTGCATTATTCTGTATATTGTTGCATTGCATATGAAATGAAGGACTGCATTATTCTGTATATTGTTGCATTGCGTATGGAATGAAGGACTGCATTATTCTATATATTGTTGCATTGCGTATGGAATGAAGGACTGCATTATTCTGTATATTGTTGCATTGTGTATGGAATGAAGGACTGCATTATTCTGTATATTGTTGCATTGCGTATGGAATGAAGGACTGCATTATTCTGTATATTGGTGCATTGCGTATGGAATGAAGGATTGCATTTTTCTGTATATTGTTGCATTGCGTATGGAATGAAGGACTGCATTATTCTGTATATTATTGTATTGCGTATAGAATGAAAATATGTTTTCTTACAATTAAGTTATATATATTTTTTTTTTTTTTACAGATAAGTGGAGTGTAGATTTCTTGATATTCCTTCTGTAGAGATAAGTAGTGGAATTTATGAACATTTCCCCTTCTTCAAAGATAAGTTCTAAAAGAGTAGTGGTTAGCTTACTGCACTCGTGTAGTTCTATTTCCCCGCCTTGCACTTCACTAAGGTAGCTATATTTTTTTTTTTAAATCCATACTTGGACACGGATCTAGAGAAGTCATTATGATTACTGGGAGAATTTTGTCTCTTGCTTCGCAGCGTGAATAAACAGCGTATTCGTATTATTTTGAGCGAGAAAAAAAATGGAGAAACATATATATACTATATTCAGAGATGGGTATAGGAGAGATGATTGGTGTGGTATGGGGTTATCATGAGGGGGGAGTAGAGTAAAGGGGGGTTGAGGATGATGGGTATAGATGTAGGTGAGAGGAGATGTATGGATACTATGGGGTTTTAGGGTGAGGGGCTTGGCAGAAGATAAATAAATGGACAGAGCAGTGTGATGATGACTTTTAGGGTGAGAGGCTTGGTGAAAAATTAATGGAGAACTTCTGGAGATCTTAGTTCCGACAGATAGTTAGCTCTTTTCTTCATGGTGAACAAAATTCGCTAAAACAGTAACCATGAATGAGACGTATAGGCACTGAGCTAAAAATAACAAAATCCTAAAAAGTTGATCTCGAGCCATTCAGCTTCGAAAAACCAAGAATTTCATGAAACTGCCTTTCAGTCAGGCACTTCTGATGTAGATTCAGTGTATCATCTGGTGACATAAATCACTACAGTAAAAATAAATCACAATAAGCTGTCAATTAGGAGAGAGAGAGTAAAGGTTTCTAGAGCCGTAAAGTGATAGTGATGTTTCTCAGACTTTTTTTTTTGTCACTAATAGTCCCCATTATGAGGGTGGAAACGGAGAGACTTGTGCTAGGGAATTAAGGCTAGATGCTCTTCCCAAAGCTCGGCTGTAGGGTCAATCGCAGATCTGTCACTCCCTGAGTTGAGTATTCTAACAACTATATTAATGTGATCCCGGTTGCTTCTCAAAAGACTGTGAAGGGATAAAAATTTGATGGTAAAGCAGTTGCACAATACAATGAGATTAATTATTCCAGCTCCAAATGTGTTTCAAGATAAAATATCCTGCGAGAGGGGGAATTATTTAGGAAAGCAAACTAAAAGTCATCATTTAAAATTTGTTAATTTAAGTTGCCTGGTGTGAGTTTTTATGTCTTCTTGGTACATTTGTGTAGCTAAAATGGGATCATGTAAACATCAATGACCCCCAATACATTAAATAACTTCCTTGAATTGTAAGGTAAGGTTACTATGCATTAGGTTAAGCATCAAACTAATTTAACCTAACTTGACTAAACATAGCGAAACAATTTTAGGGTTTATTTATTATACTGGAGTTGCTAATATTTACTTGATTCCTATAAGGGAAAATGTGAAATTCTGATATTCAGATTTGTTCTTATTTTCTAACAATATTGCCATAAAAGCATTAAGGAACATGGAATAAAAAAGAGAGAGAGAGAGAGAGAGAGAGAGAGAGAGAAAGAACCCAAAGAATATATAGAAAGCTTCCTAAGCTTCTCAGGGGACAATCAAAGAAGCACCGCATGCAAAAGGCAATGAAAATCAGTTTTAAAACTAGAAATCGAAGAAAGTTACTGAAAATAACGCAATGGTGGTACGAATTCATAATTATGTAGCCATCAGATGGAAAACAGAACTTAAGTGTCTTATTCGGAGTCACACTTCTAACCAGTTGTCACCAATCAGCGACGTCCATCCATTTACTTACCAAGTCCTTCAACCTAAAAGTCATCGCCACTGCTCTGTCCTTCCATTTATCTGCCGCCAAGTCCCTCACCTTAAAAGTTGTTGACACTCTGCTCTGTCCTTCCATTTATCTACCGCCAAGCCCCTCACCCTAAAACTCATCACCACTCTGCTCTGTACTAAAGAAATAAATCTAATTTTTGTGACTAAGTCAGCAGGAGTAGTAGTTCTAGACATTAAATATCCTGTGACCGAACACATGATTTGTGACTCCTGCACAAGAGAGACTAATCTGGATTGAAGTTACCTTTGCAGATTGATCTTTCCTTTAGAAATATTACTATATTCATTCCACAATGACCTAAATATTATCACATTTATAAACTACTATATTTAACACATGCAAGAATTCCTACAAAATTGGATAATTAAATACAGTATTAAAGTAACAAACATATACTGTATCAGTACAGTAATAAACACATATCAGTATCAAGGTAGTGGATAGCCTAAAATATTTAGGAATAACTATAGATGAAAAGAAGAATAAGTTTAAAACGCAAAAGCAAGTAATGATAGAAACAGCACACAAGCTAGTCAATTTAACATATACTGTAATAGAAAAGAGTTGCAACAAAGTATTAATAGGGAAAACATATTGAAAGAATATAGCTTTACCATCAATTTTATAAAGCACAAACATTATAAATCTAACAGAGACCGAGATTAAAATGCTACAAAGAATAGAAAATGGGGTTTATAGAAGAATTTTAGGTGCTACTAGGGCTACAGCTATAGCTACACTTTTCTATGAAAACAAGATTGTTATCTTCAAGGCTACAATAAATAAACAGTATAAAAAACTGGAAGTAAGGAAATATTAAAACAATATGAATGTTGAATAAAGGAAAATAATGATTGGTGGAAAACCGTAGACTGATATATAAAAGAAGTGAAGATAAGTTAGAGAGAAGTGATAAAGCTGTACAAAAGAGGAAATTAAGGAAAAAATGAGAATTTGGAACACTGAAAAATGGAAAGAGCTACAAAATAAAGAAAGCCTGACTATATACTGAGGATGGAAAACAGAAATCAAAGAAAAAGGTATATATGATAATAGATAATCATCAGTGCTATTTTTTAAAGCAAGGACAAATACTGTACATTACCATTAAATGACAGAAAGAGATTTATGGATGGAAAAAAAAGCTGTGAGGTGTATGGTGCAGCAAATGAGGATCTAACCCACTTTTTGTTGTTTTGTGTGTGTTACAGAATAGAAAGAAACAATATTGCTGAATTACAACCTTATGAAGCAGACCTTAGCAAAGTAACTGGAAAATTTTTATTTGAAAAGAAAAGTTCAGCAGATAGGAAAGAATATCCTAATAAATTCTGGAGACTAAGAGAAATAAAGTTAAAGGATATACTGAAAGCACGTAACACGCAAAGACAATAGTCAAGTTAGGTGGTTCTGATTCACAGGAGATACCGCCGCACCACAGCTGAACTGAACTCAGTATAGTATGAGTTGTGTTTATTTGCTAGAGAACTATGCTCTAAATTCAGTATTACAAGGGATATATCTTTGACCACATTTTAACGGAAATAATTGACACTGTTTACTTTTAAATTGTCAGAGGTAGCTGTAGCTCTCACTATTTACGCACACAAAAGACTTCCCTGTAGCTTAAAAAAAACTGTGAAGATATTCTATAAAAAAAAAAATATTCTTCTATATATTTACTCCATATATACCAAATCTGATATTCAAATTAATGGACAAATATCATTAAAGATTTCCTTTGATTCAAGTATTTTAACTTTTTAGTTCTGACTTGCATTGAAAACTTTATACTTGTCAATAATATCACAATATTATCTATTACAATTACATTTATGTGGACAAAATGACAAACTTTTTATGTATAGTACTTTATATTTATCTCTTTATTTTAAAAGATAATGCATTTCTCTCATCTTGAATCAATTCTAATGAAATTCAAGAAGCCAGGTTCTACCCCGATGTTAATTAAATACAGTATACAAAATCGGGCCACCAATTAACCCGAGGGCCCCCTGATATAAACAAAACAAAAAAAACGAGGTCAGAGACTCCCAGTGGTCAGTGTAAGCTGAATTTTGACCTCGGAGGCATTGTGGAAGAGAGGGCCAGATACACTGAACTTATGGGGCCTCACCATAGCTTTGGACTAGTAGGTGTCTAGGCATAACATTACAGGAGTCTAAATTGAAAAGAGAAAAATAGATTATGACTATTTACAATTATATTGAAATATAAATAACAGGTCTAAAGTCTTGATCCACAGACAGAAAATGGAAATACAATTTAAAAGTCTTTAAAGTTACCTTATCCATTTTATAAGCATGATGAATGTACAGAGACTGGATAAGCCAGCTTGAGAGCTTTAATGAGTGAACAGAAAATGGGAAAATGATGCCATAGTATCAACTTCAAAAACAAAACAACAAAAATTTTCTAAATAAACATCATGGTCTTTTTTTCGAGTGTCCAATATCTTGCTATTTTCTTAAAGTTACCTTCACCAATGGACTATCATTTCCGTAGCCATATTCACAATACTTATATAAGTGAGTTTGTACAAGTGCACAGGTTACTTAGCAAACAATGAACTCCAGATTTATTGTACCAGTACAAGTGAAATTGTATAAGTGCACAATTTACTTAGAAAATAATGGTCTCCAGATGTACTGTACTAATTGTGGTGATCACATTTTCCAACACAATAAAGCTTTTTATTTGCACTATCAAGGAAAAGTTTAAAGAATTTTCTTTGTAGCCAGAAAAAAACCATCAAAGACTACTCACTATCTGATTACATTTAAAATTAGTTCAAGGTAACTTAAACCAAATGTGGCCTTGTTTCATATAAATCATTATTAACAAGCTACAGTCGTTTGGAGAAAACTTGATTGCATTGTCATACCACGTAGAACATTTACAATATACTGCTCTTCTGAGGTGTTCTGAGTAAATTTACAATGCACTGTTCATCTGATGCATTCAGAGTAAATTTACAATAGGCTATTCTTCTTAGGTGTTTGAAATAAATTTACAATATGCTGCTTCTGAGGTGTTCAGGGTAAATTTATAATATGCTGCTCTTCTGAGGTGTTCAAAGTAAATTTACAATGCACTGCTCTTGAATGATTTCAGAGTAAATTTACAAGGTACTGTTCTTCTAAGGTGTTCAAACTAAATTTACAAGATGATGCTCTTCCGACGTGTTCAAAGTAAACTCAAAATACACTGCTCTTCTGAGGTATTCATTGTAAACTTAAAATCCGCAGGTCTTTTGAGGTGTACAATAAATTTACAATACACTGCTTCTGAGGTGTTCATAGAAAATTTATAATACACTGCTTGTCTGAGGCATTCAAAGTAAATTTACAATACATTGCTCTTTTGAGGTGTTTGAAGTAAATTTACAATACACTGCTCTTCAAAGATATTTCAAAGTAAATTCACAATACACTGCTCTTCAGAGATATTCAAGTAAATTTACAATATACTGTTTGTTTGAGGCATTCAAAGTAAATTTAAAGTACGATGCTCTTCTGAGGCATTCAAAGTAAATTCACAATACACTGCTCTTGCGAGGTGTTCAAAGTAAGTGTTCCATATAATCTGTATTGTCTTGGATGGACTGACTTATACCTTGTTGATTCATTGTTTGTTGTCCCATGGTTTGCTGGCCCATGGTTTGCTGTCCCATACCTTGCTGGTTTATTGTCTGTCCTAAAACCTGCTGCCCTTGCTGAGTCAACTGTGGGCGAATTCCTTGCTGTTGCATCATTATAATCTGTTGCTGTTGTTGTTGCTGCTGCTGTTGATGAACCTGCTGCTGTTGCTGAAGTCTCACCTGCTGTTGCTGAGTATTTACAGAATAGAAAATATTGCTAAAAACACATTACATTATAACAGTACTTTTAAATTTGTCAGCTTAAAGTTTTATACATAATGTCAGATTTAGTCTGATTTATTTGAAAGGAAAGTTGTACTAGTGAACAAAATGCTTACATAATAGAAAAACTTGATGGCCACAATTGTACTAAAGGAAATGGGCAGAAGGGTCTCATCTTATCCTAACCATCTTCACTTCTATTGCTTGAATAATGGCAAGAACAAAATCGTAAGAGAGAGAGAGAGATTGCTAGCTCTCTGCTTCTCTATTCCAACTGAATGCCACTATAAGCTT
Organism: Halocaridina rubra; assembly: GCA_037179515.1. Lineage (NCBI taxonomy): Eukaryota > Metazoa > Arthropoda > Malacostraca > Decapoda > Atyidae > Halocaridina > Halocaridina rubra. Next base: position 81,808 of record JAXCGZ010000107.1, on the reverse strand, counting down.
TAACTGTCTCATGTTGTTACCAATGAAACTGGACAATTAACTGGGGGTCGGTGATTTCCTACAGGTCTACCTGATTATTCAGCCATTTCCTGGAGATCATTGGGTCCATTTGATTGGTGAGAGGGTTTGGGCACCAGCTATATATTAGGTATATAGTCTGCCTTTCATTAGAGGTTTTTAAGTTATATAAAACTAACCTGCTGTAGGAGCTGCCTTAGTCCCGGATTCTGCATGGTAGGCTGCATCATTCGTGACTGGCCTATTGGTGCGCAGCTGACAGGTCTCTGTTGCAACTGTTGCTGTAGTTGTTGTCTTATCTGGTTTTGCTGTTTGCAAACAGATATGTACTTACAAAAAATTCAATCTAAATATATATGCTCATATACTGCATTTAACGAGCTATTAAAACAAGAGATATTGTGTAAATATATGTTGTTGTTTACCATTTGATGCATCACTATTATTACTAATTGAATGGGGGTAGACAGATTGGAGTTGGGGAGTTAGGGCTGGATGCCCTTCTTAACGCCATGTGGTGTCTTTCAGCTCACGTTTATCACTTCCCGAGTTGGACACTCTAACAACTGCGCTATCACAGTTTCCATATTATGTAAAGGTGGGGAATTAGGGCCAGATGCCCTTATTAATGACATGCAGGGGCTGCGAACTCTAGTTTGTCATTTCCCGAAATACATGCCCCAACCACTGTGCTACCGTGGTCTCCATATTGGGTAAATGTACATCACAAAAATTTATATCCGTGGGATGACTTACTTGGCTCTGGCGCATCATGATCTGAATCTTTTCTTGCTCCGTTGGCTGCTGTTGCATACCCAGAGTGGGTCGTGTGGCGAGTTGTGATGCTAACATTGACGGACATCCACCAATAGGACCACTGACAGTTACACCAGACCCTCCTGGCTGACCCATGTTGGTGCCCTGTGGCACAGTTATCTGTTGCATCTGACCTCCTGCAAGCCCTATGAAAATGTAATAATGTTACAGAACAGAAGCAATTTTCATTATAAGTATAATCAGTTCGGACACTGAAATCTTTTATACTTTAAAACATTCTTTATTTAAACTACCTTATATTTTAAAGAACAGACACTAACAAAGATAATTCTTGAATTTCAAACACTCCCATGTATGGTACTGACATAATATAAAAAAATACTGCAAATTTAAGAGCTCAAGAATAAAATTTTTCTCTCTATACTTGGCTTGATTTTTTTTAGGGGGGCCCCCTGGTTGAGTAGTGGTAGAATGCTCAACTTGGGAGGTGACAGACACGTGATCGAGCCCACTGTGGGGCGTTATTAAAGGCATTCAGCCCTAATTACTCCAGCTTCAATTTGTCTGTGTCCACCCCCAACATGGGGACTAACAGTGACACATAAAAAGAGGACAAACTTACCTTGATTAGCAGGCTGACTCAAAACTTGCGTGAGATTGGGATTCTGTTGAATTAGAGGCGTCATTCCAGGATGCATCATACCTGTGGAAACATAAATATAAATTACATTCATTACAGCAGAGCAGACCAAGCATGAATAATATCTCTTAACATTAACTTCTGTGATATTGTTATCTTCATGTATTGCGTTCACACTAACTGAAAAGAGTTTTATTTCCCGACCTAGTTATAGTAAATTTAATATGAATAAAAAAATTTTATGAGTCAAAAAAAGGCTTTCTTCACTCTCAAAATGTCAAAATCATGATTATTCATCTTGCCTCTAAGTCTTATTTAGGTAAAAAAATATTATGCTTTTTGTTACTGTAATCATATGCTCAATGCTCTTTTCATGTAAAAGAACCTTACCTGCATTTGTAGGCATAGACTGAATACCTGGGTTTCCTGGCACCATCATTGGGGGTGCTGGGCTAGGATTGCTTGTAGGTACACCTCCCGGTTGCATTAAAGCCCCAGGTAACTGAAATAAAATTGTTAATGATATATATATATATATATATATATATATATATATATATATATATATATATATATATATATATATATATATATATATATATATATATATATATATATATATATATATCAGTGTGATTACCTAATTGTGTTTACGGGAAAGAGCCCAAAGCTCGTATCTTCCCGTCTCCTGATCGGTTCCATTTTATACTTAGTGATACTTATCATACCTGTCCTTAAAACTATGGATTGAGATAGCATTAACTACCTCCTCGCTTAGCCAATTCCAATTATCAACTACTCTTACACTGAAAAAGTATTTCCTTACATCCTGCAAAGAAGTTTTCTTACGAAGCTTCAAACTATGACCTCTAGTTCTAGAGCCAGCCATATCAAAATATCGATCCGTATCCACTCTATCATAACCATGAAGGAATTTAAAGACTGTCACCATATCCCCCCTCACTCTTCTAGCTTCGAGTGATGGTAAGTCTAATTCCCTCAGCCTCTCATCATAACTGAGATTGCGTATTTCTGGCACCAGTTTCGTGGCATGTCTTTGAACTTTTTCAAGCTTAGCTATGTGCTTTTTCAAGTGCGGATTTCAAAAGGGGGCTGCATATTCGAGTTTTGGCCTCACATAGGTTACATAAATATTTCTGAACATTTCCTTGTACATGTGCCTGAAGGCTACCCTTACATTTGATAAGAATGCATATGCTGCCCTTACTATGCTATTTATATGTATTTCTGGAGACAAATCTGCCAGTATGTTTACTCCTAGATCTCTCTCATTTTCTGTCTCTTGAAGTTGTACTCCAGCCACCGAGTAGTCAAGCTGTGTGTGAGTGTGTGTTGATAGGGATGGTAACTCTAGAATCTTTATATCATAACTGAGTATCAGAAAAAATAAAATACGACCAACTTCAGTGTATGCAAATTTATGTTGGTCTGCTAGAAAATATTAAGAACCCATAAATATAAACGAAAAATCACCTGAAACACAAATAAAAAAAAAAAATCCTAAAAAAAATTAATGTTAGAATATATAATACAATTTTATCATTTAAAATATACTGCGTATAGTGTTTACTGAACATTTGAACAATACGTAATATACCACCTAAAATAATAAATAAAAAGTGCAAAATTACATGTCAAAATATACAAAATAATGTAAAAATTAATTTAGAAGCTAAAAATTAAAAAAAATTATGTGTACAGTATTTTCTACATATTTGTTTAATTAAAGTTTGGCAACTGGAGTTTCACCATTTTGCCACAAAATGGCACTGGTTCTTGTCAGCTTAATTAGGCCTGTGCAAGTGAAAGTGTTATTCGCAGTGATGTATGCATGTGAATTTATAGCTTTATTTTCCCCATGTCTAAAGAAATATCCTACTGCTAGTGCTGGTGTAACTAAGTGCTATGTTATTTCAGTGGAAGGTGGGTATGATAAACCATTATGCGAGGGGTGAAAAGGTCGCTGTTATAGGTTGTGCTGTTGGCTTGAGTCGGACAGTGGTATCGATGATCATTCACGAAAAGAATAGAATTTTTGCCCATGTCAAAGACGATGCTAGGGCAATGCAGAATGCTGTCATCAACAAGGAAAGAGGCAAGAGATACAAAAATAGAAAACATGGTCTTTCTTTTTAGACTGAATGGCAGAATTGTTAGCGTATCCCCTTAAGCCAGCTGTTGATTCTGGAGAAAGCATTGTCTTTGTGTGAAAACCTCAAGAAGTTTTCCGATGCTAGAGACACAGAATTCAAGGGAGGGTTTTGGATGGTTTATGCAGTTCAAATTGAGACACAATCTTCAAAGTGTCAAGATCCAAGGCGAAAGTGAGTCTGTTGATGCATTAGCATCATCAAAATTCCCAGTGACTTTGGCTCATATTATTAAGTTGAACGGATTTCTTCCAAAACAGATATTCAACATGGATGGGGCCAGTCATTTTCTGGAAGAATATGCCAGACTTTTCATTCATAACCAATGAAAAGGCTCCATGCCAGGCTTTAAGGCTGTAAAGGACTGTTTGAGCCTTATATTCAGATCAAATTGCTTTGGCGACTTGAGGTAAAGGCCAATGCTGATGTTATCACATATAGGCTAGAATCCTCAAATGTGGAAGAATATCTCCAAGTCCTTTTTCCCAGTTGCATAGATGCAAAATCTCATGACTTGAGCAACTTACAAATTCTGAAGATTGCTTCTTCAACTACTTTATTCCAGCCGTGGAGAAGTATTACAAGGACAAGGGCATCCCGTGTCTATGATACTATGTATTATAAGAACAGTGGCATCCTGTATGAGATTCTATTTATTTTAGACAACGCACCTGGCCCTTAGCAACACCTTGTTGATTTTTCTCCTATTTGTCATTTACATCCCCCCAATACCTCCTCCTGGGACCAGGAGATTATTGCAACTTCAAACACTATTACCTAATGCATACACTTGGGCAGGCTGTTGGGAGCTACAATAGAATTGGGTATGGGTATTACACTACATGAATTTTGGATTGGATATGACAGCTACAAGGCACTCTGAATAATTAGCCTTAGGGAAGGAAATTATGAGCATGGGTATGATTGGCATTTGGAAGAAGCTGTGCCCTCAGTTTCCTCACGATTTGAAAGGCATTCATAAGGCTGTCATGTACAAAGATTTGATTATGGAGAGCAATTAGCTGCAAATGGATTTAGAGGAAGATTTTGTCACTTTATTTGAGGCAGATAAAAGAGTCTTGATAATGATGGAGAAGTTAATAAAACTTCATGAAAAGCAGCACCAAGAAGAGGAGCATTTTGTCCATCCATTTATTTTTCATTATATATATTCATAAATTTGTATTTGTCTACTATCTTCCCTTTGCTGTTCCTTCCTGGCGGTTCTGTAGGGGTTAAAAGTGTGCACATGGTGCCATCACCTCTCCCTTCTTCACCTCTATCCTATCCCAACTCTCCTCTTCCTCTTAAACATGACATCTCTTTAGAAATTGTAGGAGACTACTAATCCCAGGCAGAACATTTTTTGTTCTCTCTTCACTTTACAGATTCACTCCAGTTCCAGCCACCCTCATGGGTGGGTCTACAAAGAAGAAGAAGAGGAGCAGGAACCAAAGCTGGAACCATGATGCTTCACCATCAACAGAATGCAGAAGGCTTTTGCATACATAATGCAAGGCCATGTCAATGCAGGGAGAATAATCCCAATCCTTAATGCTCTGGAGATATGGGAGAGTTCACAACAACATTTTTCCTTATATTTAGGCTTATCATAGACGAGATAAAGAGCAACACATTTCTGGACTATCACGACAAGCTCTTGAATCACATTGAAAATCAACATGAAGAGCCTCAGCCAATTCTCTATACATCAAGTACATCAGAAATCAATACAAAGAGCCTCAGCCAACTCTCTATACATCAAGCACATCAGAAATCAATACAAAGAGCCTCAACCAAGTTCCTGTGCATTAATCACATCGACATCACCTATCAGGTAATTTTTTCTTTACATTTAGGCTACATCAAATATAAAGAACACTGTAAAACTATTTAAAAAGATGTTAAAAATGTTGTACCACTGAACAACTTTTTGTATTAGTGGTGTTATGATGTTGCTTATAGAAATTCATAGGTGTCTATGTTGTTCTTCAAGGTTTTATTCAACTTAAAGACATTTCTCGAGTTGAGTTTAGTAAGGATATATATATATATATATATATATATATATATATATATATATATATATATATATATATATATATATATATATATATATATATATATATATATATATATATATATATATATATATATATATATATATATATATATATATATTCACTTTATCTCAGACTCTGCAACTTGCCCACCTACAGACAGAACTGTTAAAAATATCTTCTTATTTTATTAGCTAATATTTTCCTACACGTTCACACATTTTATTTCCCTGTTAGATTCTCTTGTATAACTCCTTCAGACAACAACTACGGTTCCCTGCAAATCTTTACATGTCTTAATAGCTACAGTAGGGAATTGAGGCTTGATGCCCAACACCTCGCAGTGGGCTCAATAGCTGGTCCGTCAATTCCCGAGTCGAGTTCATTAACCACCGAGCAACTGTGGCCCCATTAAGTTGGTAATACTATAATACCCCTTAATCTTTTACTTCACTCAACTTATAATCAACCTTTCTTTTTGGTGCCTTACAAGCCAATATCTATTCTTCCACTGTTCATGACATTAAATTAAGATCAGACAAAATCAATATATCTCTATGTGATATAGAGACTGAATACTTCTCTACCAAACTGTGAAGCAATATTGGGCAGCTTTGGTACCTAAATTTTATGTACAACAACAAGGATAAATATTTTTTACCTGCCCTTTTTTGGCTGAATGAATTACATTTTTGATCTTGTTCACAAAAGAAGTCTGATCAAGAGGTATAAATCCCACATAGGCTTTCTTTTCACTAGAGAAAAGCAGAATGATAATTTTCACGTCACTTTGCTGAGCAGGACCTGCGGGCGAAACATGAACACATCCAGCCTGTAAAGTAATAAAGAGTTAGTATTATACCTGAACTAGTCTAATAGTATATACAGTACAGACATATGTAAAGTTCATAAAGTTTTCTTTTGTATTGTTTTTGATAATTAGCCCTCATTTTTAAAGTTTAATTACCTAGAATTAACATGTTAATAATGCAAAGCCATGCAGTGGAAACATCCTATCACTTAATATATCAGTGACATTGTGCTCAAGAGAGGGTTTGACTGAGACCCGAAATATAGCGATACCTTTCATATATAGTGTCAGTGTGGGGGCTTCCTTACCACTTCACATTTCTTCCGACTATTTCACTCCTAATTACAGTTTATTTCTGCACTTAACTGAGACTATTATTAGCATAAAAAACGAAATAATTATTTTTCCCTTGAGATACCTTTGCCTGCCACAATCAACAACTAGAACATAGAAAGTAACAAATATATAAACAATGGGTAAACAAGCACATTCACATTTCTCTAATAATACTAATTTGCTGACAGAGTTGCAACTGCAGTATGTAAAAAAAAAAACTCAACAAAAGGTATATTCTGAATTTTTTAGTAGCTGTTATCTATATACAAGTTTAAGAGCAATCATAAGAACAATCTTGGGACTACCTGCCACTTACCATTCCCTTAAAAAGAAAAGCTGTGAGAGTGTCAAGGGCATGACTCTGATCGGGTAAAAACATCACTGTATTCACATTCTTAAAAAATGTATTTCCTATGGAACCTAATATAGTTTTGGGTATCATCTGCATGGTTAGTCTCTGACTCCATCCTTCAGCCTTCCTGCAATTTATAAACAGCACATGTAAAAGCTTTTGATATTTTGTAAAGTAAATCCTAGAGCCCTATATAAAGTTTAGTAACCCTGTGAATTGTCAGGTTAGGTTGGGTTGGATTAGGTTAGGTGACATGCCTTATAAATATGAATAACCCTAGAGCACCCTGGGCTTACTCTTCTTAACAATAGCCAACCTTTCAACCACAGAATCCTGTGAGTATATAATTATTACAGAAATACAGTTCATTATATCATAAACAAGAAAACAACAAATATATTTACGGAAAAGTTGTGTGCAATAGGAATGTGAAATCACTATATAATTTTCCTAAATGATAATGCACAAGATAGATTTAATTTCAGTAAATGAAAAAACATAAGATAAAGTCTTTTTAGTATACCACACTGCAAGGCAAGGCATCTATACAGATTATCACTAATTATAGTGAAACGCAAATATATAATTCATGGTAATCCTTTCCAGTGTATATAAAACAGTAATGTGAACATACTTCTGTATTTCTTTCTAATATCAATACATTGTCTATCATTGCTATATTTGAATATATTTATTTCACTTGATACCTCGTCCTGCCTTTAATTTTGTTAATTTTTGTGTCAGTGGGAGGAGAAAGACTTCCTTTATCACTGCCCAAGTGACAAATTCTTGGTCTGAACCTCTCGACATCCTAAGTATCAGAATGACAGGATATGGGCATTGAGAAAAGATTAGATTGAAGACATCGAACAATACCCATTAGAAAGGAAAACTGAGCTTGATTACGCATCACCCGTACTTATTTGCTCATAGTTGAGTAATACGCATCATAATGAGTGAACAAGACCAAACTTATTGTTCACAAAATTTCAGAGCCAGGCCTCTGGTTTCCCTGTTTTACTGTGCCTCCATCATCTAAGCTTCTTTTTACTCACTGATACTTTTTCACGGTAAGTTACACATCACTTTGCACTCTTCTCTTCCTCTTGAATATCAAGCCTTCTTTTGGCTGGCTTCACCAGCCTCCGTCTCTTTGGCTTGCCTCTTGTTCAAGCACCTGGAAAATCTCGTCTATAAATCACCTGACCATTTTCTCAGCCTACCTTTCTGATGTCTTTGCCTAGCTACCCTGTCTCAACTCATTCTTTTCATTAAGTTTTTCCTGTCCCCACTCACTTCTCTAACTTCAATTCTTTCGCTGTTACCCCAATAGGTTTCAGAAATTTTATAGGCACTTCATTTACAGCACTTCAGTTTTGTATATTCCACCCACATTCAGCCCAATATCACCAAGTTTATATACATTGGCTGAAATCCTCCTTGTAGAGAGGGTGGCCAAATCAAAGCACACATTATACAGAAAAGAATATATACCTCGATCACTCCTCTTGGAGATAAAGGGCTGCCAACATTATCCCCAACCACCCTGCTTGGGTCACCCATTGTATTGTAATATTTTGATAACCACAATTCATTCTTGTTGTACCTTACTCAATACACCAAGCAGCTTTTCCTCCTCTCCCTCTAGAAGCTCCCTGTATAGTACCTATAACTGTCAACCTGCTACAGTGCTACAGTTTATACCGTGAGGTTTTTAGCTTAAATGTTTTTATTTTGCAATGATCACCTTATTATATTCCATGCTATCTCCTCACACACACACCCTACCAAACCCCTCCCACTATCCTCAAAAAGTCTGCTTCTGAATCAGCCACCAATGCAGTGATATAAGCAGTTAGCAACATGCCAAATTTTATATTTTATTTCCTTCCTCCATTTTTATAGCTCCTTATAAAACTCCCCTCTTCCTCCCACCCTCTCATTAGGCCAGCCATATACAGGTTAAATAGCAATGGTGGCATAAACTCATTGACATAAAGCAACAAGACTTCAACCCGCCCTTTTTCCATATTCACTTCTGGTGAATGTGTGTTTGGACTCAACCACCCCTCTTACAATGGGGGATTGCAGATTTTGTATATGTAAGTATTTCAGAGTAAATGTAACATACACACTAGAAGTCTTCCATTTCCATGAATTGTAAAGTATTAATAACAGACTTTTATGATTTTTTTTTTTATAAATATAGTTGAGTAGAATTGTAAGTTGTTTTTTCATGAATCTGTGTGCTGAAGCACATTATGGCTTCATTAATAATCTTGAAGCTCAATATATACTTACACTATGAGAGATGGCTGTGATAGACACTTAACAACCAGACTGATAATTTGCTGGTAGTTGACTTTTCGTTTTCTGTCACCCACAAGTCCACTACCCTTTGCTATTACATATAAATAAAATATTACACTGCTTAGGTTAATGCTCTATGATCGTATAAGTTAATCATGTGATGAATAGCTAGATTCAAAGCTTTACTTACACCTCTGGTTCACCATTGGCAATAAGTGAGGTCATCTTGCATGTCACCTGATGGACAATCCTGCTGTTACTGTCGGCTTTCTTTTCTTGCCATTCAAGTGTACCCTGCCACACAACAGTGCGCTGACTCTGCATATTCATGCCTTGTCCAACACCTGGGGCTCCAGGTACATTGGGACATTGTATTTGGGGTTGCTGAATAGAGGGTAGACCTGTTTGCATGTCTACATCTGTAAATGTTGTAATAAATACTAATATAAATGTGTTAAGTTTAGCTTTAGCAGAATAAATTCATTAGATACAGAACATGAAGAATGATACATATACTGTGCTATTTTACAAAAGAAGAACACAGAGTAATAATATCCGAAAAATATAAGCAGTCACAAGTGTACGGTTCATGATGAAAATCATAGCTCAGAAGGAATAGATATTTGGGGGAAAAATTCAAGCCTGTAAGGAATTTAGAAAGCAATTGTCCCTGGTTTTATATAGCTATACATACTTGTTACCTAACAACCTGTTCATGTTGCGTATGCTGTCACAAGTTCATGGGAATTGTTAGTTATATAAAAACCAATATTATAAGTGTACTATGACATGAAGTAAAAAAAAGTCTGCATATGCCTGCATTAAACAAAAAATTTAAGCAAACAGTGCAATTACTATGCATGTCGTTGGCTAGCAAACACGACAGGTCCCTTCAGCAAAGTCATTTGTGTCTCTAAATGAGTGCTCTAATTAAGAAAGAATAATTTTTATATTCTTCCATTAGTGAAGAAATATATTCATTGCTAGTATACTCTTATTTTTGTGATCGTTATTCATAGTACTGTATACACAATACTGCTAAAATGACTAAAGAATATGCTTCTAAATCACCTTCTGAAGAAGGTGATGCCTTTTTTGTGGATGGCCCATGAAAAAGTACAACATCCCTATACAAAAATTTCAGGGTATATCCAGCTCAAAGGAAAAATGTATAAGATAACCATATATCCTATTGTGAAGCTTATAAGTAGCAAAACGAGGCAATGCTTGGACAAGAGTATGGTGAAACAAATTATTATTTTTTTTTTTATGCCACTGGTTAGGAATGTAGGCCTACTGTCCATTCATGTTTAGCTTTTTTCCTGGAGGAAAAATGAAAAAGATAGACCGTGGGCTCGCTGTTCCACTCTCTTCAAACTTTTACCTTGCTACTCAATAAACATGAGTGAAGTTGGCATCTGAGACTGAGAGAATGAACTTCTGATCTTTTTTCATCATCATTTTGGCTACCTTGCTAATTCTGCAGACATTTTCAGCTCATAACACTAATATTAACCTCTTCTCCATCAACAATGAATTATCTCCTTTTTACCAGTCTGACATTTATTAGCAAGGACGAACTATCACCTCCAAAAGTTTCTATAGATAATTATGCTTATAACAAGTATTCTCGTCCATTTCGGCTCTCTCTGAGCCGAAATCGTACGTTTGCCATCTCAACTTACAGCATCTCGGCCTTGCCGAAGTAACAGGTAAGACTTATAAAAACATTACTTCACTCAACTCTTACAAATTTGCAAAATTTTATGAAAAAAAAATCTGCTGGGTAGGAAGTTTCAGTTAAGTTTCGTCAGAAAATTTAAAGTTTTTCTGAAAAATATCTGTTAGGCTGGAGGTTACAAAGACGGTTTCAATTCACAAGCAAAAGGAAACCAGAAAAAAAAAAAAAAAAAAAAAACTTACTAGGTACTCCAGGCTGTTGTACTTTTCCTGTCATAGAGTCTCCTTGTAACGTCTGTTGTGCCTGATTAACGATCATGCCACGAGGACCGGGACCTGTAGGCCAGGCAATAGTGCCAGTTGGATTACCTGCACCACCAGTATCTACGTGTAGTTATTTAAGATATAGACGTAATCATAGACAATATATAGACTATTCATGGTAATATTTTTTATTAAGTTATAACTAAATAATGAGCGAGTTGTTAAAAACCAAAACCATCATTATAAAAAAAAGTCCACAGCATAAAATCAAGTCCTTTAAAATTCTAATATCCTGTCAGATTGCACAATGAATTAATATATATATATATATATATATATATATATATATATATATATATATATATATATATATATATATATATATATATATATATATATATATATATATATATATATATATATATATATATATATTATATATATATATGTGGATTGAAGTATTTATCTATAGAAAGTAAGAAATATACAAGAAGTTGGGGTGGCCAATCAAAAACCTCTAGGTGAACAAAATAAAATGAGTTGAAAACTGACCTGCCGACCACCTTGGTCTGTTTGTGCCAATTCCCATTGGAGCTCTCATTCTTCCTACAAAAGAAAATAAATATAAACATCACAAATATTATACGACCTATAATGATGACATCTTGAAAGTAATACGTGGATTATAACAAGATCATTAATAGTATAAACATTTAAACTGCACATAATTAAAAAAACAAGAAAGACAATTTAACAATGATAGTGAAGAGGAGAAAAACAGAATTGAAGCAAATCACTAGAGTCAGACTGAAATAATTCTTTGCCCAGAGCGTCGCAGATGGTGACACACTAAAACTTATCTCAGGATAAGGGAAAACAGAATACCAATTTTGTAACGATTCTGTTTAACATATTCATAAGTATTACAGAAAGTGATATTCAACAACAAGCATTTCACGGTTATGAAGTTTTTTGTTGTTTTAAGTGTCTATATTGATCCCTATTCATTTGGGGGTGGATGAAACTACTAAGGAAACATATCTCTCTTCACTTGGAATCCTTCAACTTTTTGTCAGTGAGGCAACATGGGTTCAGAGAAGGTAGATCAACAGTAACAAACTTATTACAATTTTATGATGAGGTAAGCCAAATCTTACAGGAAAGAGAGGGCTGAGCAGATTGCATATTCCTAGACTTCCAGAAAGCGTTTGACACTGTTCCACATGGGAGACTTATTAGGAAGCTGCAATCAATGGCTAGAATAGGTGGATATGTTTTGGAATGGATAAAAACTTACTTAGAAGGAAGGGAACAGAGGGTTAGAGTAAGACACTCAGTGTCTGAATGGAGAAGAGTTAGTAGTGGAGTTCCACAGGGTTCAGTTTTAGGGCCACTTTTGTTCCTTGTATATGTAAATGACCTACCAGAGTCTGTAAATTCATTCATGAATATGTTTGCAGATGATGAAAAGATTGTGAAGAAAGTAAAAAACGAGATAATGGTAGAGAACTTCAGGAGGATCTAAATAATCTGCATGAGTGGTCAGAAAAGTGGCTAATGAAATTCAATACTTCAAAATGTAAGGTAATGAGAATGGGTACAAGTGCAAGAAGGCCCAAGCTTGACTACTCGGTGGCTGGAGTACAACTTCAAGAGACAGAAAATGAGAGAGATCTAGGAGTAAACATACTGGCAGATTTGTCTCCAGAAATACATATAAATGGCATAGTAAGGGCAGCATATGCATTCTTATCAAATGTAAGGGTAGCCTTCAGGCACATGGACAAGGAAATGTTCAGAAATATTTATGTAACCTATGTGAGGCCAAAACTCGAATATGCAGCCCCCTTTTGAAATCCGCATTTGAAAAAGCACATAGCTAAGCTTGAAAAAGTTCAAAGACATGACACGAAACTGGTGCCAGAAATACGCAATCTCAGTTATGATGAGAGGCTGAGGGAATTAGACTTACCATCACTCGAAGCTAGAAGAGTGAGGGGGGATATGGTGACAGTCTTTAAATTCCTTCATGGTTATGATAGAGTGGATAGGGATCGATATTTTGATATGGCTGGCTCTAGAACTAGAGGTCATAGTTTGAAGCTTCGTAAGAAAACTTCTTTGCAGGATGTAAGGAAATACTTTTTCAGTGTAAGAGTAGTTGATAATTGGAATTGGCTAAGCGAGGAGGTAGTTAATGCTATCTCAATCCATAGTTTTAAGGACAGGTATGATAAGTATCACTAAGTATAAAATGGAACCGATCAGGAGACGGGAAGATACGAGCTTTGGGCTCTTTCCCGTAAACACAATTAGGTAATCACAGGTTAAAGCTGGAAAATAAAGGCTGGATGCTCTTTCTAATACCCTGTGGGCTCAATGAATTTTCTGCTCTACCCACTGCATTACTGCGGTCCCCTCACTCGGGGGAAAAAAAAAATGTTACAATACAGCACTTACAGTTACAAGCATGTCATATACCAAGTAGTGTACTACATATTGCCATGCAAACTTAGAACAAATAGAAACCAGCTGGATACTTACCACCTGGCGGTGCATTTGGATTTATCGGAGGCAAAGTTGGCTGTCCTACTGGTACATTCGGACGAACCATCTGCCGAGAGAATAGTTTTGAATGAAATGGTATAAAAAAGTATCCAATCATCAAACATCCCTAGCTATGCCTTGGATGTATTGCAAAGCATGTTAATGTGTAATAAACTCATTTCCATAAAGCTAAATTTTTTTAATAAAAGACAGTACAGTACTGTATTATGTGTCTAGATCTGCCTTCCTATACTCAATCTGAAATTACATCTTTCCTAGAATGCATCTCTTAGACAAGAACTAACAAATACGAAGTGAACGATATATATATATATATATATATATATATATATATATATATATATATATATATATATATATATATATATATATATATATATATATATATATATATATATATATATCCCCCCTGAGGAAGTGGGGCAAAAATACATCCTCTGTGTTTTCCCCCATATTGTTGTAAAAGTCGACTAAATGGGGCAAAGGGAGGGAACTGAGAATCCCCTCCTCTGTATTCTTCCCACAGAGAGTCAAAGTATTTCGCTTTGACTCAGCCACTACCCCTTACAAGAGGGAATATGGCTCGTGTGCATATATATATATATATATATATATATATATACACACCTTGTTTGTTTTTTCTGCATTTTTTTTATCAGCAAAATAGCAATAACGCCCCTGAAAAATAATAGTAAAAAATATGAAATTCACGAATAACGCCCGTGCAAAAAAATTTTAAATGTTTTTTTTTATTTTAGTAAAAAATCGACCGCCTTGGAGGTACTTTTCTGCCATCCTCCTCCTCTTCTACCGCTTAATGCATTCGGATATTGTAGAGAAAATTGAAAAAAAAAACATTAAGAACAAACAGCAAACATATTTTCAATATAATATCGTCAGGGAAATAGCGTGCGAGGGTGCAGCAGCTGATACGAAAGTAGCAAAACGTTTGCCGATAAAGGTCGTTCTCCCGCATCCTCCTCTTCTACCGCTTAATGCGATAGAATATTATGAAGAAAATTTTAAAAAAGCATTAAGACCAAACAGGAAACAAATTTTCTATATAATATCGTCAGCGAAATAGCGTGCGAGGGTGCATCAGCTGATGCACCCTTGCTTTGCTCTATGGGCAATGACGAGGGAGCTAGCGACCATTCAGATGGCACTGCTGGAGTGCCACAGCCCATCCTCACGGCTCTTCCACAACCTGTGTTGCTTCATAACTGCCAACTCCCCTACGACCCCTTCCACAGGGCTACCTCTGTAAGAGGCAGCCCCTTGGTAACAGCAGATGCCCATCAGAGCTGTGTCACAATCGCTCGCCACTCATTCCTATTCCTAGCACGCTCATTGCTTCCCTCACATCCATCCTCCTATCATTCAGGGCTCTCCTTACTCCGTTCATCCACCCAAACCTAGGCCTCCCTCTAGCATTTCTCCCATCAACTCTCGCATTCATCACCTTTTTCAGCAGTCTTTCATCATCCATCCAATCCACATGGCCAAACCATCTCAGAACATTCATATCTACTCTGGCTACAAATTCTCTCCTCACATCCGTTCTTGCTCTCACCACTTAATTCCTAACCCTATCCAACCGAGATACACCAATCATACTCCTCAGGCATTTCATCTCAAACACATTTAATTTCTGTCTCTCACTTACTTTCATACCCCATAACTCTGATCCATACGTCACAGTTGGCACAACCACTTTCTCATACAAAACTTTCTTAACATTCATTTCCAACCCTCTATTGTTCATCACTCCTTTCAACGCACCCAACACTTTACATCCTTCATTCACTCTGTGACACACATCTGCTTCCACTCCACTATTTGCAGCTATAACCGAGCCTAAATACTTAAACTGATCAACTTCCTCAAGTGTCTCTCCATTCAACATAACATTCAATCCAGCACCAGCCTCATTTCTTGTACACCTAATAACCTTACTCTTTCCCACATTCACTTGCAACTTCCTTCTCTCACACACCATTCCAAATTCTGGCACTAACTGACACAGCTTCTCCTCTGAATCTGCCACCACCACAGTATCGTCTGCAAACAGCAACTGATTTAGCTCCCACTCGTTATCATCCCTATCTAGCATTCTCAAACCTCGGCCAAGCACTCGCTCATTCACCTCTCTTACGACTCCATCAATATACAATTTGAACAGCCATGGTGACATCACACATCCCTGTCTCAGTCCCACACTCACTCACTTCATTCCCTACCCTAACACAAGCTCTACTGCCCTCATACAAACTCTTTAATGCATGCAACAGTTTACCATTAATTCCATGTAACCTCAAAACATTCCACATTGCCTCTCTATCAACTCTATCACACACACTCTCCAGATCCAAAAATGCATAATACACGTCCTTACCCTTTGCTAAATATTTCTCACATAACTGCCTAACAATGAAAATATACATGTAAACTGGTAAGTTCCTTAAAGTATCTTAATGATGAAGTACATTTTTATTTAAATTACAGTACTACCATCTTGTAATTAATATATATCCTAAAACGTACCATACATTTGAAAATGAAAACATCCGCTTTATCTGGCAACACTGGCCACCATGCACGTCCCAGTGTATGCCTGTTGCCCACCGCATGATAGAGTGCATTAATTTGTTTAATGTACAGTAAATCGGTATATCTTTTATACTGTACACTATTTGCATGTTAATATAAATAACTACAGGTCTTTCTGTTCTGTTATGTACTTATAAAATATGTTTTACTTATCTTATATCTTTGGCATAGTGTGTCTATATAAGCTTGTGGAACATATCTATGCCCTTTATCATTGTTTCCTATGGAAAAAGACTCGATTTTCACGCGATTTTCCATTTACCCGTTAATTCTGAGAACCTATCTAGGCGTTATTCTGAGAACTAGGTATATTATATATATATATATATATATATATATATATATATATATATATATATATATATATATATATATATATATATATATATATATATATATATATATATATATATATATATATATATATATATATATATATATATATATATATATATATATATATATATATATATATATATATATATATATATATATATATATAATATATATATATATATATATATATATATATATATTATATATATATATATATATATATATATATATAATATATATATATATATCAAATAAGCACATTACATATGTGAACACATGAATCATTTTTTACCCCGACCGGGACTCGAACCTAGGACTTATGATTACTAAGTCAAGGTGCTACCACTACACCACAGAAGGTTAAAAGGAATCCAACCTTATAGCTTATATCTGCTATACTTAGGAATGAACGCATTCTAACTGAATGCCACTATGTTCATATTACAGATTCCCCAACCTCACTCGTGGCTTCATTTTAGCATTTAATTCAATTCCCAATCTCATTCGGGCATGAAATATCAAATAAGCACATTACATATGTGAAAACATGAATCATTTTTTACCCCGACCGGGACTCGAACCTAGGACTTATGATTACTAAGTCAAGGCGCTACCACTACACCACAGAAGGTTAAAAGGAATCCAACCTTATAGCTTATATCTGCTATACTTAGGAATGAATGCATTCTAACTGAATGCCACTATGTTCATATTACAGATTCCCCAACCTCACTCGTGGCTTCATTTTAGCATTTAATTCAATTCCCAATTTCATTCGGGCCTGAAATATCAAATAAGCACATTACATATGTGAAAACATGAATCATATTTTACCCCGACCGGGACTCGAACCTAGGACTTATGATTACTAAGTCAAGGCGCTACCACTACACCACAGAAGGTTAAAAGGAATCCAACCTTAAATGCTAAAATGAAGCCACGAGTGAGGTTGGGGAATCTGTAATATGAACATAGTGGCATTCAGTTAGAATGCGTTCATTCCTAAGTATAGCAGATATAAGCTATAAGGTTGGATTCCTTTTAACCTTCTGTGGTGTAGTGGTAGCACCTTGACTTAGTAATCATAAGTCCTATGAACATAGTGGCATTCAGTTAGAATGCGTTCATTCCTAAGTATAGCAGATATAAGCTATAAGGTTGGATTCCTTTTAACCTTCTGTGGTGTAGTGGTAGCGCCTTGACTTAGTAATCATAAGTCCTAGGTTCGAGTCCCGGTCGGGGTAAAAAATTATTCATGTTTTCACATATGTAATGTGCTTATTTGATATTTCATGCCCGAATGAGATTGGGAATTGAATTAAATGCTAAAATGAAGCCACGAGTGAGGTTGGGGAATCTGTTATATGAACATAGTGGCATTCAGTTAGAATGCGTTCATTCCTAAGTATAGCAGATATAAGCTATAAGGTTGGATTCCTTTTAACCTTCTGTGGTGTAGTGGTAGCGCCTTGACTTAGTAATCATAAGTCCTAGGTTCGAGTCCCGGTCGGGGTAAAAAATGATTCATGTTTTCACATATGTAATGTGCTTATTTGATATTTCATGCCCGAATGAGATTGGGAATTGAATTAAATGCTAAAATGAAGCCACGAGTGAGGTTGGGGAATCTGTAATATGAACATAGTGGCATTCAGTTAGAATGCGTTCATTCCTAAGTATAGCAGATATAAGCTATAAGGTTGGATTCCTTTTAACCTTCTGTGGTGTAGTGGTAGCGCCTTGACTTAGTAATCATAAGTCCTAGGTTCGAGTCCCGGTCGGGGTAAAAAATGATTCATGTTTTCACATATGTAATGTGCTTATTTGATATTTCAGGCCCGAATGAGATTGGGAATTGAATTAAATGCTAAAATGAAGCCACGAGTGAGGTTGGGGAATCTGTAATATGAACATAGTGGCATTCAGTTAGAATGCGTTCATTCCTAAGTATAGCAGATATAAGCTATAAGGTTGGATTCCTTTTAACCTTCTGTGGTGTAGTGGTAGTGCCTTGACTTAGTAATCATAAGTCCTAGGTTCGAGTCCCGGTCGGGGTAAAAAATTATTCATGTTTTCACATATGTAATGTGCTTATTTGATATTTCATGCCCGAATGAGATTGGGAATTGAATTAAATGCTAAAATGAAGCCACGAGTGAGGTTGGGGAATCTGTTATATGAACATAGTGGCATTCAGTTAGAATGCGTTCATTCCTAAGTATAGCAGATATAAGCTATAAGGTTGGATTCCTTTTAACCTTCTGTGGTGTAGTGGTAGCACCTTGACTTAGTAATCATAAGTCCTAGGTTCGAGTCCCGGTCGGGGTAAAAAATTATTCATGTTTTCACATATGTAATGTGCTTATTTGATATTTCAGGCCCAAATGAGATTGGGAATTGAATTAAATGCTAAAATGAAGCCACGAGTGAGGTTGGGGAATCTGTAATATGAACATAGTGGCATTCAGTTAGAATGCGTTCATTCCTAAGTATAGCAGATATAAGCTATAAGGTTGGATTCCTTTTAAACTTCTGTGGTGTAGTGGTAGCGCCTTGACTTAGTAATCATAAGTCCTAGGTTCGAGTCCCGGTCGGGGTAAAAAATGATTCATGTTTTCACATATGTAATGTGCTTATTTGATATTTCATGCCCGAATGAGATTGGGAATTGAATTAAATGCTAAAATGAAGCCACGAGTGAGGTTGGGGAATCTGTAATATGAATATAGTGGCATTCAGTTAGAATGCGTTCATTCCTAAGTATAGCAGATATAAGCTATAAGGTTGGATTCCTTTTAACCTTCTGTGGTGTAGTGGTAGCGCCTTGACTTAGTAATCATAAGTCCTAGGTTCAAGTCCCGGTCGGGGTAAAAAAAAAAAATGATATATATATATATATATACTCAATTCTAAACTGATAAAAGAATTTCACAATAACACAAAAATAAATATATTTTTGAGGATAGTCTATAATGGGAATATAAAAAAGTAAAATTATAATAATTACAAAAAAAAAAAAAAAAAAACTCACAGGTTGGGGAGCAGGAGAGCCAGCTGCTCCTGATGATGGTGTTGCTGCTCCTGATATGTTGGAGCTGGGTGAAGGTCCAGGCCCAGTGGCAGTACACACAGTGACTCCCACTGAACCTGTCCCATGGGTTGTGGGAGGGGTAGGCACTGCAGTCACTGGGGTATAGGTGGAGATCAAAGATGGGCTAAGGGCCCTTTCCTGTAGACTGGGACCATAAAAAATTATGAAATTAATGCCATACGTCAAATTTATCACATAACGAAGTGAAAATTAACAGCTTTGCAAGTATGACTGTGTTCCTTGTTGTTTGCCATTTTATGTGTCACTATTAATG
This sequence comes from Halocaridina rubra, assembly GCA_037179515.1. NCBI lineage: Eukaryota > Metazoa > Arthropoda > Malacostraca > Decapoda > Atyidae > Halocaridina > Halocaridina rubra. The sequence continues at coordinate 61,510 of JAXCGZ010000107.1, read as the reverse complement.
GAGTATGTCAAATTATCACATAATGAAGTGAAAATTAATAGCTTTGCAAGTATGACTATGTTCCTTGTTGTTTGCCATTTTATGTGTCACTAATAATGGAGCTTGAGAATTAAGGCAGATGCCTTACCTAATGCTCCATTGTGGGCTCAATGGCGGGTCTGTCACCCCAGTTCTAAGAATAACTATGTGCTTAGAGAGCATATATACGGATACTGTACTTGTTTTCAGTGACTCCAGGTGTTAACCAATAAAAACTCTAACAAACAGAGGTGCAACATATCATAAATGAGAAATGGCAAGAAGTTAGAGAGATGAATACTTCCCAATATAGGGGTGGACACAGACAAGTAGGAACTGGGGAATTAAGGCAGGATGCCCTTACTAACACCTCAGGAGCTTGAACACTGGTCTGTCACCTCTCGAGTTGAATGCTCTAACCACTGTGCTACCGTGGTCCCGAAAATTTACAAATTTGTCTGCCACTTTGCCACTATTCATTCACACACAGGTCTATCACCTCTTGAGTCAAGTGCTCTTACATATGCATTACCACAGTCCTGAAAAAGTACTCACGTGACCCCATTAAGGAGGACCAAGTGCTGAGGTTTACTGGCGTAATTTTTAGCAGGATTGGCTTGATAGTCCCCTCCCGCTGCATCAAACAGGCGATAGAGTTCCACCAACTTATGAGCAGAAATTATTGACAATTGAATCCCCACCTAGAGATGATTTCAATAATAATCTCAAAAACTGACATTATAAAACATATTTATATTATCAAATCATTAACTTTTAACCAAACATCAATTAACACCAAATTAAATTGATTAAATGCTTATTTGTTTGCCGTTTTGTGTCTACATTAATCTCCATCACTAGGGCGAACATACACAGGTTGGAGATGGGGACTTAAGGGTGGATGCACTTCCTAATGCCTTGCAGTGGATTCGGATGCAGGTTTGTCACCTCCCCGGTCTAGTGCTCTAGCCCATGAGCTAACGAGGATCTTTTGGGAGTTCTGTATTTATAATCATTACCATCTATGCCATAATTTTATTTTCTTTATTACTGGTATCACATCCCAATGAAGTTAGCATGGTGGCACAACTGAAGAGGTTCTTGTCACTCCGCAGTGGGCGCTAACTCAGGTTTGTCACTTCTCGAGTTGAGATCTCTGACCACTGCACCATCTTGGTCCTTATTAAAGCATCATAAAATACCAAAGCTTTATTGGTTATCATTTTTATATTCTTTATCACTTTAACAATATTATCTTTTATTATGATTACTTAAATTTAAAAAGGTCTGAAAAATATCTCAATACATTTTTTATGTCTGAAAGATACGCTAAGAGGAATAACTATACTTAAGTTATAATTTGCCAATTTACTTATCATTATGCATCGCTACTTGAATTGGAGTGAACACAGAGATATTGAAGCTGCGAACTTATGGATAGATGCCCTCCCTAATGCTCCACAGCAGGGCTGAACATGGGTTTGTTACTTTCCGATTCAAGAGCACCACAACTGCTCTACTGCAGTCCCCAGCAACTCTACTTATAATAATGTCAAAGGTAAAAATATATCAATTGTGTATTTTTAATTGTTAAGTAAACTCATTTAAGTTATCGGTTTTCTATCATGGATTCCCTTTCCTATTTAGGGCTAAGACGCATGATACCAAATGAAAAGAGTACCTCAGAATGTTATGAAAATATTACTGAGTTGAAAGACAAAGCGGAAAGCTTTAATAGCTATTTTGCTAATGTTGGCAAAAATACATATGAAAAAACTCAAGAAAACATCAACTCAGTGAATATGAGTAATTGCTTAAATGACAATTCTTCCAGTGTAAACACAAGAGAATACTTCATGATAAATCCAATTGATTGCGCTACCCTAATTCTTACCAAAAAGAGCCTAAGAAACTCTGGCTCTTACGGTTCAGATGGTATACCATTTCAGTTCATCAAAGATGCTCTACCCATGATTGCATCCTATATTCTAACTATTATGAACACTTCCATTGTTACTAAAAAGTTTCCTGACTCTTGGAAAATATCACATGTAATACCTCTGCATAAAAAGGGGGACAGAGAAGATGTGACAAACTATCGTCCCATTTCCCCGCTACCCATTTTCTCTAAAATATTAGAAAAAATTGTTGCATGCCAACTTATGTCATATTTAGAGTCAAATAGACTATTAACGATTAACCAACATGGTTTCAGACCGAAACTGCACTGCTTAAAGTTATGAATAGTATGTAAAATAATATAGATATGAAAAAAATATCTCTGCTTGTATTATTGGACTTATCAAAAGCCTTCGACAGTGTAAACCATGAAATTCTTTTAAGTAAATGTACTAACTTAAATATTGATCCAAGCTGGTTTAGCGAGTATCTATCTAATCGTAAACAGTCTATACGTCTTAACAACATTATCTCTGTGCCAAAAAATTTATCATTTGGTGTTCCACAGGGATCAGTACTTGGTCCTATCCTCTTCTCTATTTACGTAAATGATCTATCTTCTTTCATTTCTGACTGTCTAGTCGTACAATATGCAGATGACACTCAACTACTCCTTAGTAGTGATATTAATAATCTCCCAGAGCTAACTTTAAGAGCAGAAAACACTCTGTCAAAAATTAAAACCTATTTTCAAGATATTGGGCTGTTAATTAACGAAAGTAAAACACAGTGCATATTTACTGGTTCAAGGTTCCACATAGCACATATTCCAGAAAACACAACAATTAATTTTTGCGACAATATTATCACACCTAGCAAAACAGTCAAAAACCTAGGAATTCACTTTGATAACCACATGTTGTTTGATTCCCACATAGATAAAGTATGCAAAAAGGTTACAGGAACTTTAATGTACGTATCACATATAAAAGACAATTTTGAGACTACCACTTGAATAACTGTTGTTGAATCTCTAGCCCTAAGTCACATTAATTACTGCACAACTGTTTGGGGAGCTACCACTAAGACTCAGATAAACAGAATACAGAAGCTTATTAATTTTGCAGCTCGAGTTGCCCTGGGAGGAATAAGAAAATATGACCACATCACACCAGCTCTCAATAAACTTGGGTGGCTGCGGGCAGAAAACAAGGTCGCTTATGCTATTTATGTTTTTGTATTCAAAATTTTTGACCATCATTATCCTAGCAGGCTATTTGATTTAAAAAAAGTCAGGGATATAAGGGGAACCAACACAAGACAGAGCAGTGAGCTCTTTATTCACAGAACAAACACAGAAACAGGTTCAAAGATGATCACTATCAAAGGGCCAACACTCTGGAATAATATTCCAGAGCATCTTAAAAATGCATCCTCCTTCACAGCCTTCAAAGGCAAACTATATAGTTTTCTTTTGGACAAATTGTTGCTGCTCATTAAGAACTAATTATTCTCATTGTAAGGAAAACAAATATGGAAATGATGCCGATAATAACGATCCTGTATCTAGTGTCATACTTACTACTTTATTATTAACATTATTGTTAAGATTTTTGTTACAACATTATTATTTTCTATGAAAGCTACATTTAATTTAACTATATGTATTACCCTCTTATTTATTAGTTTAATTACATGTCTACTTATAAGTTACTATTAATGTTGAATAACCATTGTACAAAATGGAAATAAATGTTTGTTTGTTTTGTTTGTTTGTTTGTTGTGAAAGACTTAGGTTTTGGTAGATGTGATTATTACCCTGAGTAAACGACTTCCTAACCTCAGACAGTGGCGGGCCTAAAACCCATGACCTAATGAATCAAAGTCGCGAGCGTTGCCACAGCAGCATAGTAAACTTATTAAAGTGTACTTACTCTCTTAATTTCCAGAAGTACTTTTTCAGGGCTGGTGGGAGACCATGGATTACTCATAGGTGTACTCTGGGTAATGAGAATGCAAGATCGTTGAACATTCTCTGCAACTTGGGAATGCTGTTTCATCTTCTCAAATAGATTAAGGGCTGCTTGTAGACCCTCCAAAATAAAAGCTTGACGAGTGAGGTTTTTACAAGTATAGCTGAAAAATAGAATGTAGCAATGAAATAAATAACTGAGTAAATTACATTTGCTCTGGCCTTAATGAATTATAGTTAGGTATTAGATATATTAAAAAATACTGTATTCTTAGATCATGAGCAATAAGCATAGTGAAGGCAATATGAAATCATACACATAATAACAATAATTTAGGATACAAACAGCTCATATAGCAAAAACCCTGTACACAAAGCTAATTGTGATAAGAAGGATAACATACTGACCAGGCATTGTTAATTGCACTAAAAATTTCTCTTTCAGAGCAAGTTGGTCCATAAGATTCTACTTGGCCCCAGGATCCCAAAAGTGATAGTTCCGTCCCATAGAACACAGCTCCATACTGAACTAGACTACTCTGTAAATATTAATAAAATATTATTATTATAGGTACTGCATATAATGGTTTTTTGGGGCCCCACAGCAGAAGATTCTTGCCCACTTAACCTGTGGATGACCCAAGCAGGGTGGAGGGGAATTGTGGTAGCCCTTCATCCCTCTAGGAGCTAAGAGAGTTGATTGAGGTATATTAGCTTTTGATGATTGGGTATGCTTTGATTCGGCCAACCCACCTTATAAGGGGGAATGCAGACATAGTATATGTATGTATACTTCCAATACCTAGGATAATGTTAGTTGTTTGGCCAGAAGTAGGCCATGGAGTGATGAGGAGACTAATACTAGCTAACAGAGTGACCTGGAAATGTAGGAAGGTAAAAGTCATGAAAGAGTGTGAATGAACTGATGAAATATGGTTTGTAACACAGATCGACATATCGAAAGTAAATTAGTCCAAAACTTAACAAGACTTGGTCCACTGCCACAAGTAAAACCAGGGAAACTTCATTCTAGTTTCTGAAAGAAGTATGGTCATGTTCACAAATGTCTGAAAGTCTTCAAATTAGTAGGATTTGAGGGTAGGCTATCTCTTTACTTTCTAATTTTATTTCTTACTTTAAAGGTCACTCTGCTGATTGCTCCATTAAACAAGCATACATAATGGCCGCACACAATCCCTCTGGTAAGGGGGGTGGCGGAGTCAAAGTACACACTTTTACCAGAACCAAACATAGCTTGCTCACTGATCTTAGCTCCTTGCGAATAAAGGGTTCCATTAGAATTGGATTCTTTTTATGAGTTCTGGAGTGATGATGAAACTGAACTTTTTTGTGTGAAAATCAGGGTTATGTACCTTAGTGCTGTAACAAAGCATCATAGTGGATAAAGAGGCAAGAATGTATATGTACAAAAGCTCTTTCTTACTAGTAGCAGAGAAATATAGAGAAAAAATATAGGTATATAACGGGGGTACACCTAGTTATCAATCTCACTATCAGCTATGTCAGAAAAATACTATAGAAGCAGTTAGGAATGGAGGGTTCAAATACCAGCAGTAGATCAGAAGGTAAGTCCATGAGGACCTGCCTAAAATGAAAGTGATGTTTAATAAGGCAAAAAGGCTCAGTTTATGGTTATTGGCTGAGTATAACACACGAGAATCTCAGTTACATACAAATATCAATAGACAGCTTAAACCCCACTCCTACACCAGGACTTATAGGAAGCTAACAATAATGCTGTACAAACACCACAAGGTAAATATAAATACACTTTATTCTAATATTATATAGTACATGTTCAAGGTGAGTTAAACACTCCATATCATTTCAATAAATACTGCTGAAAGCTACTTGAAAATTGAAAAAATTTAATTTATATTCATATAAACTTCATTATACTGATATATAATAGTGCATTCTATGGAAAATATAATAAACTCTAAAATACATTTTTTTATATACATACACTCCACAACTTATGAACGAGTTAGATTCCAGAAGTCCGTTCATAAGATGTGTTTAGGTAAAAAAAATAAGTACAGTACAGTACATACATATGCAGTACTATAAAATACTTAGGCTAAAGACACTTAACTACTATACACAACATAGAGTATACAGTATTAATGATTTTAATACAGTAATAATAATGTAATAATACAGTACAGTCCAGTAGTGCATGCATTAATACATGGATAGATAATGGGTACGTTTTTTTTTGTTTCTGTGAATATTCGTAACTTGGTTGTTCATAGGTAGAGGACCTTCTGTATATATATATAATATATATATATATATATATATATATATATATATATATATATATATATATATATATATATATATATATATATATATATACACCTAGTTCTTGGGATAACGCGAAGATAGGTTCTCAGAAGTGACAGGTATTGTGAAAATTGCGTAATGTAACGAGTAATTTTCCATAAGAAACAATGATAATGGGCATACATACATTTCACAACCGTACATACACACACTATGCCAAAGATATAAGATAAGTAAAACATATTTTATAAGTACATAACAAAGCAGAAAGACCTGTAATTATTTATATTAACATGCAAATAGTGTAGAGCATAAAAGATATACAGATTTACTGTACAGTACACAAATTAATGGACTCTATTATGCGGTGGGCAACAGGCATAAACTGGGACATGCATGGTGGCGGTGAGCACGAGGATGCGGGAGAACGAACCTCTATCTGCAAACGATTTTGCTCTCGCACACTTTTTCCCTGACGATATTATATGGCAAGTTGGTTTGCTGTTTGTTCTTAATGCTTTTTCTCCATTCTCTCCATAATATCCGATCGCATTAAGTGGTAGAAGAGGAGGAGGATGCGGGAGAATGAACCTCTATCTGCAAAAGTTTTTCCGCCTCCGTATCAGCTGATGCACTCTCGCACACTATTTCCCTGACGATATTATATCGCAAGTTTATTTGCTGTTTGTTCTTAATGCTTTTTTTCCATTCTCTCCATAATATCCAATCGCATTAAGCGGTAGAAGAGGAGGAGGATGCGGGAGAACGAACCTCTATCTGCAAAAGTTTTTCCGCCTCCGTATCAGCTGATGCACTCTCGCACACTATTTCCCTGACAATATTATATCGCAAATTTATTTGCTGTTTGTTCTTGAAGCTTTTTTTCCATTCTCTCCATAATATCCAATCGCATTAAGCAGTAGAAGAGGAGGAGGATGCGGGAGAACGAATCTCTATCTGCAAACGTTTTGCCGCCTCCGTATCTGCTGATGCACTCTCGCAGGCTATTTCCCTGACGATATTATATCGCAAGTTTGTTTGCTGTTTGTTCTTAATGCTTTTTTTCCATTCTCTCCATAATATCCGATTGCATTAAGTGGTAGAAGAGGAGAAGGATGCGGGAGAACGAACCTCTATCTGCAAATGTTTTGCCGCCTCCGTATCAGCTGATGCGCTCTAGCACGTTTTTTCCTGACGATATACAAACTTTAACACAAACACAGTTAGAACAAGCGATATATCCACGCAGTATGCTGGATAAAGAGACATTGAGGCACATGGCAGCATGGTGGGAAAGTGCCTCCGAGGCGGTCGATTATTTACTAAAATGATTTTTTTTTTTTTTTTTTTGCATGGGCGTTATTCTTGTATTTGGTATTTTTTTACTATTATATTTTGGGAGCGTTATTCCAATTTCGTGGATTTTAAATACGCGTAAAAAGTGAACTGGGTGTGTATATATATATATATATATATATATATATATATATATATATATATATATATATATATATATATATATATATATATATATATATATATATATATATATTTGAGTTCATTACATATCCCTCATTAAAGAAGCATTTATTATATCTTCATAATGTATTACAGATAGTGATAACGTACCTGGCTAAAGAAGACATCAGTCTCTTCAGATAAACCTCCTCCAAAACATCTGAAAAAGTTTAGACTAGTTGAAATATATATTACTGATTGACTAATATGTCTTTCTGAGTTTATATTTTATAGTTTTAATAAAATTGACTTATATTTCATTTATCAATGTCACGCTGCGTCACTTTCCTCAAAGGACCACGAGGGTATTGAAAGTACAGGATACTAAAATTGAAAATCAAAATTATTTCAGTCATTGCATTTATAATAAAAAATACTAATTGGTTTAGTAAATGTTTACTCTCACACACCTTGTTAGGGATAACTCATGAAATTATGAAGTTCATGACATCAGGATAGGTTAGATAAGTTCACCCCTAGTTAAGAAACGTATCAGAAATTATTTTAGTCGTTTTATGTATATTTTCTTTATTTATAATTTCATGTCACTCATATTGGGTGTGTAACTAAACATTTACATGTTGGATCAACAGAGATGTATTGGTGACTGGTAAAATTGTACTAAAAATTCATTCAATTCACATCATGAAATACTCCAAAAACACACTGATCAAGTTTTGCACTATGTAGGTAATCAGTGAAGATAAGTCGACAATTATACAGTCAGGCACCAAATTATAGTTATCACTGGGCAGAGAGGGTAAAAAATGGTTTCCATAAAAAAAGGGTACTTTTTTTTTTTTTTTTACGATTACACCCGTTTATATGCTATTTAAGTAGGGATCGATATTAGGAGGTTTTATATTAATTTTGGAACACCTACAGTTTATCGGGCCATACCAATGTTCAAAACCTACCAACGGATGGCGATAGGCTCTGACTAGAGAACGGGCGGATGAACACAACAAAAATTGGTGACAATACCAATTTTTTACTAGCCTAACTAAAAATACTTACCTAACCTCTTGGCCAGGGGGGCTTTGCCCCTCCTGGGTCCACCCATCTTACTATCCTAACTAAAAATACTTACCTAACCTTCAGTCGAACTGCTTACCTGAGTGGAGGGATGAGGTCGTTGAGCGCCATGCCCCGCTAAATTGTAAAAAACCCTTTATTTTTTTTTGAAGAATCATTCAAAATAGTCGTAACTTTACTCGTTTCCAGGTTAGGTTAAAGTTAAGTTTTGCTGAGTTTTAGCACTCCCATCAGAGGCGTTGCCCCTGTTTTGGCGGGCGTCAGCCAGTGCAAACCCCACCCCCCACTATGATGCCCAGCCACTGCAGTAACCTCCCCAGAAAACCGCTTAAACTCTCTTGCATGGACGAGGTTCGATCTGTCGACCTCGTCAATGCGAGGCCAGCTCGTTAACTCTGTACTAGCCAAGTCAAGTTAGGTTTGGAACACATTAAAATCCAGAGAAAAAACATGAATTTAACTTCCAAAGGGAGATAAAACCTTGATCATATTTCATCAGAATGACGTCTGAAGCCATCACTGAAGCTCAAAATTCAGATTAACTTTTATTTCATGGATAACTTACGATATAGTGGGGGTAATATAGGCTTCCAGAAGCTCTGGAAGGTATTTCTTGAGACTAATACTTTTTTCTATGACAAAAACAACGTCACTTCTGTCATAATTCATTTTTAATTGTCGAAAATCGAATCGCGATGTTGTTTGTTGTTGTTGATGACGATAATGAAAGTTATAGATATGCCGAACTACAAAAAAAAATCAACTGTGCACTTAAAAAAATAAATTAATATTATAATTAATAAACTGACAGATTAAGTGATATGAGGCAGGTTTTATATATATAATATATACAGACTGTATATATTTTTGTGATTAATTTCTAATTAGCAATAGGCTTGTGATGTTCGTTGTTGATGATTATGGAAGTCATAGATATACTGAACTCAAATCACCGAACTTTCGGTTAAACATACACAGAATAAATTTATTAAATATACGATTAATAAATTAATTAATTGAAAGATGTAAATTGTACTGGAGATGATTTATTTTTCTTAACAAGATTTCTAGTATTAAAATATTTTTAATATGATTTTTTTAAGCAGTAAAAGTTTCATTTGCATTCAATTCACAAATTAATTTTATTATTATTATTATTATTATTATGGGAGTCTGTCTGTCTCTCTCTCTCTCTGGTAACAATTTGTAATTGTTAACATATACCACACCAAGGTAAAGGCAGTACAGTATAGTGATATATTTACCCATAGAGGAAAAGGATTTTTTTTTCTCTTTTTACTATTTGTGTCACTATTAGTTTTCATTTGGGAGAGCACACGGAGAGGTTGAAGCTGGGAATTAAGACTGGATGCCCTTCCTTTTGCTCCGCCGTGAGTTCGAACACAGGTTTGTCAAACCCCCCCCCCCCCCGAGTCGAGCAATCTCCGGTTGCACCACTGCGGTCTCCAAAGGGTGTTCTCTTAGGATCAGATAAATTCTCAAGCATTTATTACAACTGGGCAAATTTAATCATTTATATATATATATATATATATATATATATATATATATATATATATATATATATATATATATATATATATATATATATATATATATATATATATATATATATATATATATATATATATATATATATATATATATATATATATATATATATATATATATATATATATATATATATATATATATATATCCAGCAAAATAGCTCAAGCCCCAGTCAAGAGAGAGGTTGATATCAGGAGGTACATCTGGACGTAAAAGTATATGCTACAACCGTACTTCTACAGTAATAACTAACCCCTACTCTCCAAAGAGGTTAGTGGGACACCATATGGACACAAGGAAAGGTGCAAAAACAGTATATATATATATATATATATATATATATATATATATATATATATATATATATATATATATATATATATATTATATATATATATATATATATATATGTGTTTCCAAAGTGCCTTCAGAAATTTTGAAATTTCTTTGAGATAACGCGTATTGTGAATTTCTAAACTATAGCTTTTTTTTTTAGTTTTTGGCTAAATCCAGCTTTGTTCGATGTTTTATCCACATCGCCTCTTGCTTTCCTAGATACTAAACCCATTATGTGCTTGTAATCCAAATTCCAAATCCTTTTATTGATGTCAAGAGTTGGTTTTATAAATACAAGAGGTCATCTTGAGAAACCAGGCCAATTCATGGGCCTCTCATTCTCTAAAGGAATACTCTGCTATTAGTAGGTAAATAAGCATAGCATCAACAATATTTTCTAGAGGTGTTACACTTCTCAGTATATTTTGCAGTTTTACATTTGTGTGATCTCTTCTTAACTGTTATTGTTCCCTAAGCTACCAGACCAAACAGTTTCGAGTTCCTAGGGAAGGCTGCTGCTGATCCTGGGCATTCCCACATAGCTCTTATGGAGTATATGTTGTGTTGGTGGCCTATATGGAGTCTTTGAGAGATAACTGGCAGAGAGTCTTTTCTTGCTTTAGAATAAATTGCATTGATATTCTGAGAGATAATGTAACTGCCCGGGTGACTGAAGAATCTCCCAGGTTCTCATACCCCGTGAGGGGCAGAGATTGGTTTTGGAAGGTTGGCCTCCTTTGCTGCTCCTCTTCTGAGATACTTGGCATCCACTTCTAATTTGCAGCTCTGGAGGGTGGACCTACACTGGAGATGCTGCTACTCTAGGTCCTCTCTTCTTAGTGCTGCAGAACAGTTGCTTTCCTAGTCTTATGTAAGAAGGCTTGTAAAATACATTCCTGTATCTGATTAAATTTTATCTGTATATTAACGTCCAACATTTTCATAAAATGTCTTTATATTAACATAGAACTGTTTCATTACATACCAAAGAGCAATATGGGTAATACAGACATACATATAGAATGGCTGTGGTCCACTTTGTAAGGGAGTGGCCGAGTCCAAGAACACATTTCCAAAAAGTTAATACAGTATACCTAGATCACTTCTAAACATTACCTCACAAAGGTTTTCTGTCTGAAATGTACGTCAGCTTTTCTATAATACAAATGCCATTGCAAAATATTCATTTATTCTATTAAAGAAGCAAGTAATTTCTATAAATATACAATTCCTGTATCACAATCTTAGTAGGGGTATTACCAGAATGTAGAATGAAAACGAAATAATAATCAATATATAAATATATATTTTGGTCACACTAGGGTAAAATTATATACACTGAGTTTATATATATATATATATATATATATATATATATATATATATATATATATATATATATATATATATATATATATATATATATATATATATATATATATATATATATATATATATATATACAGTGTTCCCCCAGTTATTCGCGTTTCTTGGTTCGCGTTCTCACTGTATCGCGGTATTTTTTTTTATTAATAATTATATTATTTTATGGGTATATGCAAAAATATTAACATTAAAAAAAAAAAAAATTCTCAGTATATTCATTTTTTTTTATTGAAAAAACATATTTCATTATCTAATTGATAAAAAAAAATTTATTTCCCAGCCTACGAATAATAAAACAGTAAAAAATAGTAAAAAACATAAATTTAGATAGATAGATACGTTTATTGACCACCTCTTTTGAAAAGTACAGTATAATCTTTACAAAAGGAATATTTGGTCCAAATTACAATGAATAAATAGAATAGATTTTGTACAATCATCAAATAAGTAAATGAATTTTAAATTAATATACATTGTACTAATAACTGAATGATATACGTACGTACAGTATAACTCACAGTATTGCATCATGCGAAATAGTCTTCGATAGCGTACAATGTACTGGGGTCGCAGCTACGTGAGCTAGCATATATATTTATATTTCCAGTAGTTTCATGATTTTATTGATAGAAAACGTATTTATTAGCCTAAGAATAATAAAACAGTAAAAATTAGTAAAAACAATAAATACTAACAGTATTGCAACATGTAAAATACGATACCGCTATCAGCGTTTCAGACAAAGACTCGTTCAGTCTAACTCACGTGAGTGCCATTCACGTTGTGCTTATTAAACGTTTTGCTTGTGTTCGATAGCGTACAATGTATTGGGGTCGCAGCTACGTGAGCTAGCATATATATTTATAGTTCCAGTAGTGTCATGATTTTATTGATAAAAAAAAACGTATTTCTTAGCCTAAGAATAATAAAACAGTAAAAAATAGTAAAAAACATAAATACTAACAGTATTGCACCATGTATAATACGATACCGCTATCAGCGTTTCAGACAAAGGCTTCCACCATCTTCCATTGTCTCGCCTCTTTCGTGTGCGCCATTCACGTTGTGCTTATTATTATTAATATGTTTTGCTTGTGATTTTTTTACTCGCATATTTTAACCTTTGCAATGCCTCCCAAGCATCCTTCATCTTCTAAGGCTTCTTGTAGTGAGCCTAAGCGGCAAAGGAAAATGTTAACCATTGTAGATAAAGTGAAACTCTTAGATATGTTGAAAGAAGGAAAAAAGTTTGTGGATGTCGGCAGCTATTTTACGTAAACGTAAATATTATTGTAAAATACTGTACCTATGTATGTCACGTCATCATCACCTCATTCACGGTAAGTTTTCCTATCACTTCCATAAAAAATTACGTTGCTTGCTATTATTTATAATATAAAGGGTGTTTTTTTAACAGTACAGGGAGGGTTTATACAGTGTAAACGTAAAAACATATTAAAATATCTATGTACATATAGGCTGATCCTACTCTGCGGTTTTTCTGGTTCGCGCCGGGTCCCGGAACCGAACTACCGCGATAAGGGGGTGAACACTGTATATATATATATATATATATATATATATATATATATATATATATATATATATATATATATATATATATATATATATATATATATATATATATATATATATATATATATATATATATATATATATATATAGTCACCTCTCGATTTACACTTGCTGAAACTACGCAAATTTGGATTAACGAGTCTTGAAAATAATAGTAAAAAAATTTTAATTACGCGATTAGTGCAAGCGAGAAAAAGCAAGAAAAAAATGGTTCAGTTTAGTAAATCTGTACAGTATATTTTTAATACTCTCTCTCTCTCTCTTTATATATATATATATATATATATATATATATATATATATATATATATATATATATATATATATATATATATATATATATATATATATATATATATATATATATATATATATATATATATATATATATATATATATATATATATATATATATATATATATATATATATATATTTTTTAAGAGCGTGACACCGGGACAGTCAGAAACTTCCCTCATCAATAAAGGCCCAGGCACGAGAAAATACCAAGACGAAGGAAAAGAAAAAGGTTAAGGGCAAGGCAGAGATGAGGTAATGTCACACAAAAGCAAACGACAGACAGAAAAAAACAGTCAAAGTACAGAGGACCCATAGATATGGAGGACTAGGCTCTGAGATGACGATAGATCTGCTTTTTGAAGGATGAAAGGTCATAAGAATTAGGAAAGACAGATGGAGGAAGAGAGTTCCAGAGTCTGGAGGTAGATGGGAAGAAGCAGTCGCTGCACCGACCAATCCGCGAGCTACAAATCTCCACACAGTACCTGTGATATGAGGCCGCTTGGCGAGTGTTACGCGGCCTTGGCAGTGGAGGAGGGATGCAACTCGCCAACTCATCAGAGCAGCTATGGAAGTAGTAGCGATAGAAAAGCGAAAGGGAAGATACCTTACAGCGAAGAGAGAGAGAATCCAGGTTAGAAGTAAGAGAAGGATCATTAATGAGTCTGACTGCCTTAGATTCAACCCTATCAAGAAGATAAGTAAAGGAAGAAGCACCCCAGATGTGTGAGCAGTATTCTAAGCAGGGGCGGATAAGGCCTTTGTAAATTTTAAGTAACTGCAATGAGGAAAAGTAATGATGAAAACGATACAAAACCCCCAATTTTTTGGATGAAGATTTAGAAATTTGGATTATGTGATTCCTCCAAGACAAGTTAGAGGCTATATGGATTCCTAATTGTATGTTGACAGAGTTAAGAGGGTAAATTTCATTAGTTTCGAAGACAATGGGGTTATCAGGAGGAGAAGAAGATAAAGAGATAGCCAGAAACTGTATCTTGGAGGCATTGAATTTAACTAAATTTTGAGTGCCCCATTCAGATACTCTCTGCAAATCGGAGTTAAGAGTAGAAGAAAGAGTGACACGAGCTTGATTACGAGTAACAGATGAAGGTTGTGAAGAAAAGGCAGAGGAAAAGTGAAGGGTAGAAGCATCAGCAAAGGAATGAAGAAGAGAGGAAGGTGGGGATTGTAGAAGATCATTGATGAAGAGAAGGAAGAGAGTAGGTGAAAGAACAGAGCCCTGTGGAAACCACTGGTAACAGAAAAAGGGCTAGATGTCACGCCATCAACAACTACAGATATACAACGGTCAGTGAGAAAACTGGAAATCAGAGAACAGAGACAAGGGGTAAAGCCATAGGCAGAGAGTTTGGCCAACAGAGCCTTGTGGCAGACTCTGTCAAAAGCCTTAGAGATACCAAGGGCGACAACAAAGGATTCCCCTTAGTTCTTCAGAGAAGAAGACCATACATGAGTAAGATAGGACAGGAGATCACCAGTGCATCTTGCCTTGTGGAAGCCGTACTGGTGATTGGAGATAAGTGAGTTAGATTCAAGACATTTCAAAATGTGATCATTGAGCAAAGTTTCAAAAACTTTACCGATAGAAGAAGTAAGGGCAATAGGTCGGTAGTTTAAAGGAATAGAACTGTCACCCTTGTTAGGAAAAGGTTGGACTAGAGCATGCTTCCAAGATGAAGGATAGATACTGTTTGACAGAATGAGGCGAAAAAGACAACAAAGCACGGGAGCCAGTTCATCTGCAAACTCCTAAAAGAAACTTGCAGGCATACCATCAGGACCAGATACCTTGTTCATCTTTAGCGAGCAAAGAACCTTATGAGCTTTGCTTGAAGAAAGGATAAGGGAAGGCAGGTTTATAGTGGGTCGAGGTTGATTTTAAAGGATTTGCTGGTGATATTTGATTAATTTTTTATTTTTGTATTTTCTTTTTATAAGTATCAGGTAATATTTATATTGTATACTTATTGAAAAGAAAGTAAAAATGTTGACCTACTGAATGATATCATGGTGTTGGTGGCTTAATGGAATTGCTTATACAGGATTTATAGGAAGGCTAAGTCATCTATAAACAGTATTTTCATTTTAAGTTATTTCTGACTTCAGTCATGTCTTTTGGGACGAATTAATGACGTAGAGCAAGTTATTACTGTATCCAATTAATTTAAGAAAATCTATCCATTTTCATGCACAACAGTGCACTTTATAGTTCACTTAAAGGTTTAGGTCTCTAATGAAATGCAGAGGCAAGGCACAAGAGCCTGACATTATACCTGCCATATAACTGGGCTCAAGCACCCTCTCCAATCACGGGCACCTAGTGATCTCTAGGCAGAGGGTAAATAATCACCGACTCCCCTACTAATTGCCCAATTTAATCGGTAAAGATATGAGCCAGTGAGAGCTAATCCAGCCTTGGGCCAGGATCGAACCTGAGGCCAGTATACATTATTACCAACCCCAAACACTACCATTGCACCACCATATCGCTATATGATTATATACTATTTAAAAGTATATATTACTTTCATATATGTTAATTTCAATATCGATATCTATACACATTTCAAGTTCTTGATCAAAAGGCATATATAAATTTCTGTATACAGTATATTATTACACATTGGCTCCTTAGGAGATACTTGATAAACAAAAAGTTCTTATCAATTATTCTGACCTTTCACTTCTTTGCAAAAAGTGAAAAATATATATAAATACTGTATATAATATTGCACTTTACAGTGAAATAAGATCCTGAGTGGGAAAAGAAAAATGGACTCTATACACGTATTACAGAACACTATATACAAAAGCTTTCATAAATTATTCAAACACACAGAGAGTAGGGAATTATTTACAGAATATATCAACGTAATTATATACAAAGATACTATAGAAATTAAGTATGTGCAATTATGGAGTCCTTACACAAGCAATCAGGAAAATTAAGCAAGTAATACCTTTCATAAAAGTTTGCATTCAAGGATCTACATAAGCACTGTCTGGCAAAATAACTTGACCTATGTCATTATCACCACAAGTTCCTTTTCTGCTTTTTGTAACACTCCAGGTCTTCTTGTAAGCTCGGAGATTTTGTGTATGAACAGGGAAAGTATCATATTCAGCCTCTGTGTCTTCAGTATAGACATCCCCAAAGTTTATATCAGGCTGCACCTGAACCTGAAGCACACCTTGACAGTTTTCAAGATCAGTGTTATCATTAGTCTGGTACACTGCACTGGCACTCTCCTCTAGCACTACAGGATTGTTAACTTTACTACTGTACCTTTCATAACTTAAACGGTGGTGTTCTTCGATGCTAATTAAGGTTTTCCCACTTATGTTTGGATTAAGAGCTTTACCTACATGGCAGTTTTCACAAGCGTTTGATGTTTCTTCATTACAGCCTGACATATTTATTTCCTTTTTTATAAATGGCATCTGGCAAAACTTGCAGATGTGGGAGGTTTCCACACTGTGTGTTGACAAATGTTTTTTCAAGTTTCCTCGCACGGCAAATGATTTGTCACAAATTTTGCACACGTGGGGCTTTTCTCCGGTATGAATTCTGACGTGTATTTTCAAGCTTGTTTTTCTAGGAAATGATTTATTGCAAAACTTGCAGACATAAGGCTGATCTCCATTATGATATGACATGTGTAATTTCAAACCTTCTTTTCTATAAAAAGATTTGTTGCAGATGTAGCACACATGAGGTTTCTCAGGAAGGTGAATAGCCGAGTGTACTTTAAGTACTTGCTTAGTTGTAAACGACTTTTGACAAATATTACACTGAAAAGGCTTCTCACCGATATGAAACGTGATGTGCTCTTTTAAATTGGCTTTCGTTCTGAAGCCTTTGCTGCAGATTTCACACACAAAAGGTTTTTCTCCACTATGAATAGTAGAATGACTTTTCAGTTGTGGTTTTGATTTGAAGGTCAGTTTGCATATTGCACATTCAAAAGGCTTTTCACTGCTGTGACTAATGGCATGGATCTTCAAGTTATTTTTAGTTTTAAAGGCTTTATGACAGATATCACAGGCAAATGGTTTCTCTTCACTGTGAGTTAAAATATGCGTTTTTAGATATCTTTCTGTTACGAACGATTTTCCACAGAGTTTACACTGGTAAGGTTTAAGTCCACTGTGGTTTTGAAAGTGTCTAGTCAAGCTTCCCTTCGATGCATACGATTTACTGCACACATTACATGTAAACGCTTTTCTGCCTTCAGAATCACATTTGAATTTTCTTTTCCTTGTTAATGCTACTATATCCTGTTTTGTTCGTTGCAGAGAACCTTCATTTATGCCATTTGCATTAGTTTTCTTCACCTCATATAATGCATTACTCTGTGTTTCTTGGACCACATTGCAATTTTCTTCATTATCAGAAACCCTGTCAACTTCAACATTTTTGGATCGACATTTCAATTTCGATTTTGCTCTGAATGATCTCCAATTTTTACCATTGACAGGCTCATCTGAACTGTGACGCATACTGTGAGCTTTCAATTTCCTTTTTGTTTTAAATAATTTGGGACAAATATTACACATGAAAGGGCTGTCATTCTGATGGCTTACAGCACAGACTTTCAAACCCCTTTTGTTTACAAATGATTTTTTACAAAAATTACCATCAGAGGAGTATGTTTCACTGTGAATATGACTGTGCCTTGTTAGACTTTTCTTAGAGGCATAAGATTTATTGCAAGTACCGCAAGTAAATGCATCATTTCCCTCAGAAACGGCTTTACTTTTGTTAATACTTGTATCCTTTGCTTGCTGGGTATCCTCTTTGTTTAGATTGAGGCTATTATCATTCTCTCCAACGAAGACTTGCTCCTGAACTCTTTTGGATTCATTTACATTTGTTGGAGAAAATTGAGAATATAAAATGAGAACTGGAGGACAGAACATCTGAAAAAGAAATGACTCCTTATCAGTATTTTGAGGTTACTAGGTGGTAGTGCAATGGTTAGAGCACTCGAGTCGGGTAGTGACAGATCCGCAATCAACATTGGGCGTTAATTCCTCAGTTCCAGCTTGTCTGTGTCCACCCCCATAATTGTAATTATTAGTGACATAAAATGGCAAACAACAGTACTAAAAGATTACTATAAATTAAAATCACACTTGGGTGCAACTTTTATACAAAATATATTTAATAATCATATACCTGCTTGTGAACACAACTATAAATACCAGTTAGGAACATAAGATTGTACGCACATAAAATATGTCATTATATATCCATTAAACAGACCAATAGGGCCGTAAACTCCATGTGCTCATGACGTATCAACTAAATGATGTTCACATAACTTCCCATACAGTTTCTCTTTTGCTGCAAAACAAAGGAGAAGAATTTACATATATTATTTTTCATGTGACAGAGCTGTAGAGTACAGTACCATATATAATTTCAGATGCAATGGTCTGGTTAACTGCAGCATATTTAGAGGGCTTACATGAGGATAACTTTACATACATACATATACCTTGGCTGTTTCCCCCTTTAATTGGGAGGTAGCCGACATCAAGAAAGGAAAACAAATAGGGGGATTACTTTGCTCTATGGGCAATGACGAGGGAGCTAGCGACCGTTCAGATGGCACTGCTGGAGTGCCACTTAACCAGTGTCATTTCACTAGATTGCAATACATTCTCAATTTCCTTTATACATAATTTGCAATTATGGTAGATTTTACAGGATTAGATAATATTATTCAAAAACACCCCTAGTTTTAGCTTTACTGATTACAGTATCATATTTGCATTTTGTTTTCTGTAATGCTTGCATCCAAAGCAGCAGTACCAGTGAGCTAGAGCACTATTACTGTTTCTTGGCATATTGTGTCACTATCAATCAACATATGCGTGGGGGCAGACACAGACAGGTTGGAGCTGTATAATTATGGCTGGATGCCCTTGTTGATGCCCAACAAAAGGGTTTGAACACGGGTTTGTAAGCTTCTCATGTCAAGCATGCTAAACACTGCACTACCACATAAATGAGTTCAGTGCTAGTTTCTAACTGCTTTAAGCAGGAAAAGCAAGTTGAATTAGAACAAATGAAGTGATAGTAACAGTGGCCACACAGGGTTGAGCAGTTCCTACTGAGTTAAGGAAAAACTGAGTAACAGATGCAAAGGAGGATTTCTGGTGAAGAAAAAACTTATGGTTAACTTATGGTTAAGTCAACCAGATTATTCTTATACTCATACATACTTTCCTTTCAACCTCCTTATTATGATGCTTATAACCTGATATTATTATTCTTTGTTTTGTTTCAATGATAAAATAATGTGCATCACATAAAAACACTACATTTAACATTATTTTGTTGTGCAGGTGGTATTCGCCAATAATAATCCTATATTCATTAATTTTATCATAAACTCATTTTGTGTGAAATTTAAGCATTCATTTCCAAAATTTCCCAAGACTTCTGCATTTGAATACGTATTCTCACTTTTTCTAAATTCCACCAAAGTACTTCCTCTGAACACCTCTGAGGTCAAGACAGTCCCATACTTATGGTCAGTAACTGGTCCCATTGAGGAACTAGAAACAATCTCAAAGATTTCCAGTTCGGCACTCTCATTTTAATCATTTATATGAGCCGGGGTAGCATGCTTCAGTATGTGGTAATTAAATCACAGAAAGTACAGAAAAAAGTTGTTATTTTTGATGTTTTGTTACTATTAATCCCCATATGCGAACGGACACAGACATGTTGAATCAGGGGAATTAGGGATGGATGCCCTTCCTAATGCCCTGTGGTGGGCACGATTGCAGGTCTGTCACCTCGAAAGTCAAGCGCTCTCCAACTGCATTACCACTATCCCCAAAAGTTTTAATATTCCTATCAAACGAGTATTCCTTTGCTATCAGGGTGTCGACAGTGGTTCTGCGAATCTAGAAGTTACAAACCTTAAACATCAAGACTTTGATTTTTAATTACAATTATTCCCCAGATCCAACCTGTCTGTGGTCACCCCCATAATGGGGATCAATAGTGACACAGAACGTAAAATTTAAAAAAATAAATTGAGATTTTGATCAATTTACTGTTAAATTTTTAGAAGAGGGTATTATTCTCTTACAAAAATAAATCCGCATTTTTCTGATAGTTTTCGTTGTGAAATAAACCAATCTAAACTCCATTTCTAGTGCAAAGAACATTTTTAGTGCGTCCTAACCTAACCTATCCTAGAGGGAACGCATCTGGTCTAAACGGGGGTACCCTCAGTCCCCCTTAGGGTTATATTTTCCCAAACCGGGGGCTACACCCCCGAACCCCGTATAGGGAAGCACCAAACTTTTTTTTTTTTTTTTGCGCCAGAAATGGAGTTCAGATTCATTTATTTCACAAGGAAAACTATCAGAAAAAATGCGGTTTTATTATTGTAAGACAATAATTCCCTCTTCTAAAATGATACCAATTTACTATACACGATTTATGGTACAAAACATTTCCAAGACCTGTAAGCATGAAAATCATATATGAAATTCTACTAAAGGTAAATGATAAATGATTAGCAAGACTCACATCACTTTTCACGCAGCCATGACGCAATATTTTAAAAGTATCTTAATATCTGTCTAGTCAGGATGCCAGATTTTGACGTGCTTGAATAATATAAACTTATTAAGTAAAAGGACCCAGCAAATTTGGTGTTGTTTCAGGGTCACAGAAAATGACAAACATAAACAGAGGTTGCACTTCTTCTTCTTCTTTGAGAATTTATGATTCGGTGTCCAAACTGCTCTGCTTTTATATAACTACCTAATTGTGCTTATGGGAAAGAGCCCAAGCTCGTAACTTCCCGTCTCCTGGTCGGTTCCATTTTGTAATTAGTGATACTTATCATACTTGTCCTTAAAACTATGGATTGAATTATCATTAACTACCTCCTCGCTTAGCGAGTTCCAATTATCAACTACTCTTACACTAAAAAAGTACTTCCTTACATCCTTAAAAGAAGCTTTCTTACGAAGCTTCAAACTATGACCTTTAGTTCTAGTGCCAGCCATATCAAAATATCGATCCCTATCCACTCTGTCATAACCTTAAAGGACTTTAAAAACCGTCACCATATTCCCCTTTCAATCTCCTAGCTTCAAGTGATGGCAAGTTTTATCCCTCAGTCTTTCATCCTAACTGAGATTGCGTATTTCTAGCAACAGTTTCATGGTATGTCTTTGAACTGTATCCAGCTTAACTACGTGCTTTTTAAAGTGCGGATTCCAAAACGGGGCTGCATATTCAAGCTTTGGCCTCACATAGTGTAGTAACTTGGAA
Source organism: Halocaridina rubra (assembly GCA_037179515.1). Taxonomy (NCBI): domain Eukaryota; kingdom Metazoa; phylum Arthropoda; class Malacostraca; order Decapoda; family Atyidae; genus Halocaridina; species Halocaridina rubra. The sequence goes on along the minus strand of JAXCGZ010000107.1, from coordinate 39,237 downwards.
AGTAAACAGGTTGTTTCTCTCTAGTAAATGTTTTAGTTTTCCGTTAATAATAATAATAATAATAATAATAATGATGATGTCACGGATTCCCTTTTCTACCAAGGGCTAGGACGGTTGCCTTCTTTTGAAGGACTTGTTTTGGCAGTTGTAATCGTTACCCTGAGTGCATGCCCTTGCTAACCTCAGACCGTGACGGGGCGCGAACCCTCGACCTGACGCCTCAAAGTCGTGGACGCTACAGCTTGAGCCATGGTGACTACAATAATAATAATAGTAATGATGATGATAATAATAATGATAATAATAATAATAATATAGTTTGCTAATTTCTAGGTTTAAATGTGTTTAATATATTATACTATATATATATATATATATATATATATATATATATATATATATTATATATATATATATATATATATATATATATATATATATATATATACAGTATTGTACGTCCCTTACTATCTATTTAGAAACTGTAGGAAGAAGTATGATTTCTTGGTTCTTAAATTTGTGTTACTGATGTATTATTGGATTTACCGGTCTTGAATATCTACTACATTTAAGGAAAGTTTTTTTATTCTGGTTTTGTTTTATAGATCCTATTTACATTTACTAACATTTACTAACGTTGGTGTCTAGAAATTTGTTGTTATTTGTTTATTCCCGATAAATTTGGTAAGTTGAATATTTCTAAGCTAGGCTGTTTATTCATGAGATGTATAATTACATATGTTTTCCTTTTGGATTATAACACATAGGTTACATAAATATTTCTGAAGATTTCCTTGTCCATGTGCCATGGGCCTTTATTGATGAAGGCAGTTTTTAGCCTGTCCCGGTGTCACACTCATAAATAAAAAAGTTTTTATCCATTCCAAGATATTTCCACCTATTCTTGCCATTGCTAGCAGCTTCTTAATAAGTCACCTGTGTGGGGCCGTGCCAAATGTTTTCTGGAAGTCTAGGAATATGCAATCTGCCCAGCCATCTCTTTCCTGTAAAATTCGGTTTACCTCATCATAAAATTCTAATAAGTTTGTTACTATTGATCTACCTTCTCTGAAGCCATGTTGTCTCACTGACAAAATCTTGAAGGATTCTAAGTGAAGAGAGATGTGTTTTCTTAGTAGTTTCTCCATAACTTTGCAAACTATGCTGGCCAAGGAAACTTGTCTATGGTTTAGAGCTGTATCCCTCCTTCCCTCTTTGAAGATAGATACCACGTATATACATACGTACATACATACATACATACATACATATATATATATATATATATATATATATATATATATATATATATATATATATATATATATATATATATATATATATATATATATATATATATATATATACATATATATATATATATATATATATATATATATATATATATATATATATATATATATATATATATATATATATATATATATATATATATATATATATATACACACACACACACACACACACACCCACACACACACACATAGCTAAGCTTGAAAAAGTTCAAAGACATGCCACGAAACTGGTGCCAGAAATACGCAATCTCAGTTATGAAGAGAGGCTGAGGGAATTAGACTTACCATCACTCGAAGCTAGAAGAGTGAGGGGGGATATGGTGAGAGTCTTTAAATTCCTTCATGGTTATGATAGAGTGGATAGGGATCGATATTTTGATATGGCTGGCTCTAGAACCAGAGGTCATAGTTTGAAGCTTCGTAAGAAAACTTGTTTGCAGGATGTAAGGAAATACTTTTTCAGTGTAAGAGTAGTTGATAATTGGAATTCGCTAAGCGAGGAGGTAGTTAATGCTATCTCAATCCATAGTTTTAAGGACAGGTATGATAAGTATCACTAAGTATAAAATGGAAGCGATCAGGAGACGGGAAGATACGAGCTTTGGGCTCTTTCCCGTAAAGACAATTAGGTAATCACATACATACATACATACATACATACATACATACATTATATATATATATATATATATATATATATATATATATATATATATATATATATATATATATATATATATATATATATATGAGTAACCACAAACTGTAAGCATACAGCACTAAATGATAAGGAAGCCCATCAGTGAAACAACACAGAAAAAATATCGCTATATTTCGGACCCTAACTGGACCCTTCATCAAGCAAAAGTGAGTGTAAAATAGCAATGACAGTGGGAGTAAAAACGAAAAGGACTCAGGAGACCTGAAGAAGGGAATTAAGAATTAAAGATAAGAAGACAGATTTAATCCAAAAGAAATAATACCCTTAATCAAAGAAATGACTTATTAATTATTTTGTCTGTTTTCTTTGATTGATGGTATTATTACTTTTGGATTAGACCTGTCTTACTATCTTTAATTTTTAATTCCCCAGGTCTCCTGCGTCCTTGTTTTTACTCCCTCTGTCATTGTTATTTTACACTCACTTGTGCTTGAGAAGGGGTCCAGTTAGGACCAGAAATATAGCGGTATTTTTTTCTGCGTTGTTTCACAGATGGGCTTCCTTACCATATATATATATATATATATATATATATATATATATATATATATATATATATATATATATATATATATATATATATATATATATGTATATATATATATATATATATATATATATATATATATATATATATATATATATATATATATATATATATATATATATATATATATATATATATATATATATATATATATATATATATATATATATATATATATATATACATATATATATATATATATATATATATATATATATATATATATATATATATATATATATATATATATATATATATATAGATATATATATATATATATATATATATATATATATATATATATATATATATATATATATATATATATATATTATCAAATAAGCACATTACATATGTGAAAACATGAATCATTTTTTACCCCGACCGGGACTCAAACCTAGGCCTTATGATTACTAAGTCAAGGCGCTACCACTACACCACAGAAGGTTAAAAGGAATCCAACCTTATAGCTTATATCTGCTATACTTAGGAATGAACGCATTCTAACTGAATGCCACTATGTTCATATTACAGATTCCCCAACCTCACTCGTGGCTTCATTTTAGCATTTAATTCAATTCCCAATCTCATCCGGGCCATGAAATTATCAAATAAGCACATTACATATGTGAAAACATGAATCATTTTTACCCCGACCGGGACTCGAACCTAGGACTTATGATTACTAAGTCAAGGCGCTACCACTACACCACAGAAGGTTAAAAGGATTCCAACCTTATAGCTTATATCTGCTATACTTAGGAATGAACGCATTCTAACTGAATGCCACTATGTTCATATTACAGATTCCCCAACCTCACTCGTGGCTTCATTTTAGCATTTAATTCAATTCCCAATCTCATTCGGGCCATGAAATTATCAAATAAGCACATTACATATGTGAAAACACGAATCATTTTTTACCCCGACCGGGACTCGAACCTAGGACTTATGATTACTAAGTCAAGGCGCTACCACTACACCACAGAAGGTTAAAAGGAATCCAACCTTATAGCTTATATCTGCTATACTTAGGAATGAACGCATTCTAACTGAATGCCACTATGTTCATATTACAGATTCCCCAACCTCACTCGTGGCTTCATTTTAGCATTTAATTCAATTCCCAATCTCATTCGGGCCATGAAATTATCAAATAAGCACATTACATATGTGAAAACATGAATCATTTTTTACCCCGACCGGACTCGAACCTAGGACTTATGATTACTAAGTCAAGGCGCTACCACTACACCACAGAAGGTTAAAAGGAATCCAACCTTATAGCTTATATCTGCTATACTTAGGAATGAACGCATTCTAACTGAATGCCACTATGTTCATATTACAGATTCCCCAACCTCACTCGTGGCTTCATTTTAGCATTTAATTCAATTCCCAATCTCATTCGGGCCATGAATTTATCAAATAAGCACATTACATATGTGAAAACATGAATCATTTTTTACCCCGACCGGGACTCGAACCTAGGACTTATGATTACTAAGTCAAGGCGCTACCACTACACCACAGAAGGTTAAAAGGAATCCAACCTTATAGCTTATATCTGCTATACTTAGGAATGAACGCATTCTAACTGAATGCCGCTATGTTCATATTACAGATTCCCCAACCTCACTCGTGGCTTCATTTTAGCATTGGGAATTGAATTAAAGGCTAAAATGAAGCCACGAGTGAGGTGGGGGAATCTGTAATATGAACATAGTGGCATTCAGTTAGAATGCGTTCATTCCTAAGTATAGCAGATATAAGCTATAAGGTTGGATTCCTTTTAACCTTCTGTGGTGTAGTGGTAGCGCCTTGACTTAGTAATCATAAGTCCTAGGTTCGAGTCCCGGTCGGGGTAAAAAATGATTCATGTTTTCACATATGTAATGTGCTTATTTGATAATTTCATGGCCCGAATGAGATTGGGAATTGAATTAAATGCTAAAATGAAGCCACGAGTGAGGTTGGGGAATCTGTAATATGAACATAGTGGCATTCAGTTAGAATGCGTTCATTCCTAAGTATAGCAGATATAAGCTATAAGGTTGGATTCCTTTTAACCTTCTGTGGTGTAGTGGTAGCGCCTTGACTTAGTAATCATAAGTCCTAGGTTCGAGTCCCGGTCGGGGTAAAAAATGATTCATATATATATATATATATATATATATATATATATATATAATATATATATATATATATATATATATATATATATATATATATATATATATATATATATATATATATATATATATATATATATATATATATATATATATATATATATATATATATATATATATATATATATATATATATATATATATATATATATATATATATATTCGCGGTGTACATATTGTAGTTTAGTTGTTTTATTATTGCATTTCTTTCAAGAAGTCGCTTAGATATTTTCACAATAAACAACAGCGGGTGTGATAAACATAATACATACACATCTCGAGACAAAATCTATCCCTCTAAAATCATTAAACTATAACTTGGTTAAAAAAATTTAGGGTATAAGACAAAATATAATATTTTAGTCACCCATAATATCACATGATGAAAATGATTGCGCTACATTCACAGAAAATGTGTCAGTACACTTTAAAGGACAAACTTCTAATACATCCCAATACTTTATAAGGAAAAATTCACATACTTATTGTAATTTTATATTTACACACACACACACACACATTGCGCAAACTCAATATCAGTGGCAATAAGTATCATGTATAAAATGTCACTGGAGTCAGGGGAGATTCCAAGATGCTTGACACAAGCGAACGTGATACCTAGCATCACAAAGGGAAGAAGGGATACGGCTCTAAACTATAGACCAGTTTCCTTGACCAGTATAGTTTGCAAAGTTATGGAGAAAGTATTAAGGAAACATATCTCTCGACACTTGGAATCCTTCAACTTTTTGTCAGTGAGACAACATGGCTTCAGAGAAGGTAGATCAACAGTAACAAACTTATTAGAATTTTATGATGAGGTAAGCCGAATCTTACAGGAAAGAGAGGGCTGGGCAGATTGCATATTCCTAGACTTCAAGAAAGCATTTGACAACGTCCCACACAGGAGACTTATTAAGAAGCTGCAAGCAATGGCTAGAATAGGTGGAAATGTCTTGGAATGGATAAAAACTTACTTGGAAGGAAGGGAACAGAGGGTTAGAGTAAGACACTCAGTGTCTGAATGGAGAAAAGTTAGTAGTGGAGTTCCACACGGTTCAGATTTAGGGCCACTTTTGCTCTTTGTATATGTCAATGACCTACCAGTGTCTGTAAATTCATTCATGGATATGTTTTCAGATGATGCAAAGATTGTGAAGAAAGTAAGAAATGAAAACAATGGTAGAGAACTTCAGGAAGATCTAAATAGTTTGCATGAGTGGTCAGAAAAGTGGCTAATGAAATTCAATAGTTCAAAATGTAAAGTGATGAGAATGGGTACAAGTACAAGAAGGCCCAAGCTTGACTACTGGGTGGCAGGAGTACAACTTCAAGTGATAGAAAATGAGAGAGATCTAGGAGTAAACATACTGGCAGATTTGTCTCCAGAAATACATATAAATGGCATAGTAAGGGCAGCATATGCTTTCTTATCAAATGTAAGGGTAGCCCTCAGGCACATGGACAAGGAAATGTTCAGAAATATTTATGTAACCTATGTGAGGCCAAAACTTGAATATGCAACCCCCTTTTGGAATCCGCACTTGAAAAAGCACGTAGCTAAGCTTGAAAAAGTTCAAAGACATGCCACGAAACTGGTGCCAGAAATACGCAATCTCAGTTATGATGAGAGGCTGAGGGAATTATACTTGTCATCACTCGAAGCTAGAAGATTGAGGTGGTATATGGTGACAGTCTTTAAATTCCTTTATGGTTATGACAGAGTAGATAGGGATCGATATTTTGATATGGCTGGCTCTAGAACTAGAAGTCATAGTTTGGAGCTTCGTAAGAAAACTTCTTTGGAGGATGTGAGAAAGTACTTTTTTAGTGTAAGAGTAGTTGATTGTTGGAATTCACTAAGCGAGGAGGTAGTTAATGCTAATTCAATCCATAGTTTTAAGGACAGGTATGCTAAGTATCACTAAGTACAAAATGGAACCGATCAGGAGACGGGAAGATACGAGCTTTGGGCTCTTTCCCGTAAGCACAATTAGGAAATCACACTCACACACACACACACACACAATTAGGTAAGTACACACACTGTCACACACACACACACACACACACACACACACACACACACACACACACACACACACACACATATATATATATATATATATATATATATATATATATATATATATATATATATATATATATATATATATATATATATATGTGTGTGTGTGTGTGTGTGTGTGTGTGTGTGTGTGTGTGTGTGTGTGTGTGTGTGTGTGTGTGTGTGTGTGTGTCTCTCTCTCTCTCTCTCTCTCTCTCTCTCTCTCTCTCTCTCTCTCTCTGATTTCCTAATTGTGCTTACGGGAAAGAGCCCAAAACTAGTATCTTCCCGTCTCCTGATCGGTTCCATTTTGTACTTAGTGATACTTATCATACCTGTCCTTAAAACTATGGATTGAATTACATTAACTACCTCCTCGCTCAGCGAATTCCAGTAATCAACTACTCTTACCCTAAAAAAGTACTACCATACATCCTGCAAAGAAGTTTTCTTACGAAGCTTCAAACTATGACTTCTAGTCATAGAGCCAGCCATATCAAAATATCGATCCCTATCCACTCTATCATAACCATAAAGGAATTTAAAGACTGTCACCATATCCCCCCTCAATTTTCTAGCTTCGAGTGATGGTAAGTCTAATTCCCTCAGCCTCTCATCATAACTGAGATTGCATATTTCTGGCACCAGTTTCGTGGCATGTCCTTGAACTTTTGCAAGCTTAGCTACTTGCTTTTTCAAGGGCGGATTCCAAAAGGGGGCAGCATATTAAAGTTTTGGCCTCACATAGGTTACATAAATATTTCTGAACATTTCCTTGTCCATGTGCCTGAGGGCTACCCTTACATTTGATAAGAAAGCATATGCTGCCCTTACTATGCCATATATATGTATTTCTGGAGACAAATCTGCCAGTATGTTAACTCCTAGATATATCTCATTCTCTCTCTCTTGAAGTTGTACTCCTGCCACCGAGTAGTCAAGCTTGGGCCTTCTTGCACTTGCACCCATTCTCATTACCTTACATTTTGCAGGAATGAATTTCATTAGCCACTTTTCTGACCACTCATGCAAACTACTTAGATCTTCCTCTACCATTGCTTTCGTTTCTTACTTTCTTCACAATCTTTGCATCATCTGCAAATATATTCATGAATTAATTTGCAGACTCTGGTAGGTCATTTACATATACAAGGAGCTAAAGTGGTCCTAAAACTGAACCCTATGGAACTCCACTAATAACTCTTCTCCATTCAGACACTGAGTGTCTTACTCTAACCCTCTGTTCCCTTCCTTCTAAGTAAGTTTTTATTCATTCCAGACATTTCCACCTAGTTTAGCCATTGCTTGCAGCTTCTTAATAAGTCTCCTGTGTGGGACGTTGTTAAATGCTTTCTTGAAGTTTAGGAATATGCAATCTGACCAGTCCTCTCTTTCCTGTAAGATTCGGCTTACCTCATCATAAAATTCTAAGAAGTTTGTTACTGTTGATATACCTTCTCTGAAGCCATGTTGTCTCACTGACAAATAGTTGAAGGATTTCAAGCGAAGAGAGATTTGTTTCCTGAGTAGTGTCTCTATAACTTTGCAAACTATGCTGGTCAGGGAAACTGGTCTATAGTTTAGAGCCGTATTCCTCCTTCCCTTCTTGAAGATAGGTATCACGTTTGCTTGTTTCCAGCATCTTATAATCTCCCCTGACTCCAGTGACTTTTTAAATATGATACTTAGTGCAACTGATATTGAGTTTGCGCATATTTTAAGTACATGAGAGGATATATCATCAGGACCTGTAGCTTTATGGACATTTAACTCCATCAGCGCTTTGCATACCTCTGTGGCTGAAAGGTTGATGTTCTCTAATACTGGCCCATGAGCTTTTATCTCTGCAACCTGAGGGGGTGGGGTATTTTCTACTATAAATACTGACAGAAACTCCTTGTTCAGTTCTTTGCAGATCTCTTCATCCGTCTCAGTGATGCTTCCATCCGTTCTCTGAAGCCTTAAAATCTGTTCTTTTACCTTCAGTTTTCCTCTGATAAAACTGTGGAAAAGCTTGGGATTTTCTTTAGCTTTCCTGGTGATGTCTCATTCATAGTCTCTCTCTGCCTTTCTTCTTTTACTTGTAATAATTTCTTGCTCTTTTGTAGGACTGCCAGGCATTTATGTGTTTTTTCCTCCTATACCTTTTCTAGCATTTGTCTCTCCACTCCTTACCTCTTTTACACTCACTATCAAACCATTTCTCTCTTGCATGAATTACACCTACTTTGGTGACAGGTATGCAGAAATCTACTATCTTCCCATATTCCTCACAAAAGATATCGTACAAATATTTCTTGTACAGATTTGTTGTAAAATAAGGTCCTCCAGTCAATAACTGCAAAAAGCTCATTCATTTTGATGTAATCTCCTTTCGGATAGTTCCTCCTCATGTCCTCAGTGCCTCTACTCTCAGGCAGAACATCTTCAATGATATACTCCATTAACAACACACAGTTGTCACTCTTACCAATTGGTGGTTTATACTCAAGTTTTCAATATCCAACACCTTATCTGTGAATACTAGATCAAGTAGTGATGGCTCATCTCCATCCCTGGACCTCGTTGGTTACAGTACATGTTGGTGTAGGAAATTCCCTTGTATGCAATCTAGGAATCTTGCCCCTAATGAGTCCTCACCACTGTGTGGGTCAAGATTTATCCAATCCATCTCTTTATGATTAAAATCTCCCATATTCAAAATCCTACATTTTCTCTCCCGTGCTACGTTAACAACTGAGTTTATGACTTCAATAGTACCTATATGACTTTCCTCATAAACTTCTACCCTATGTTGGTTCCTTGGTGGGTTTTATACAACAGTTATTATAATGCTCTCTGACCCAGTATTTATACGAGTAACAAGAAATTCCTTGAACTCACTTTCTATAGCCAAGTTTATTTCTTCAACCTGAATCCTTTCACTTATGAGTAGTGCTATCCCTCCACCATTCCTCTCAGATCTTTCAACCCTTAATATTCTGAAGCCCTTAGGAAAAACTGTAACACTGTTTATGTCCTCATTCAACATAGTCTCTGTAACTGCTACTATGTGTGTGCGTGTGGTCATTTTGGCTACGAAGGAAAAATTTGATACAATGTAGTGTGATAGCATTTACGAGTAGAGGGTCCTTGACTTACGTCGGAGCTCCATTCCTGAAACGTGATGTAACCTGAATTTCAGCGTAAATCGGAAAACACCTATGCTATGGCAGTAAAGTTTCTCCCCTTACCATGCATTGCACCATCTTTAATTTCACTTCCATGGTGATGGCTTTCCTTTTCTTCAAAGAAATGCCATCAGAAAAATTTCTGTTACACTTGGGAGACACAATACAAGCCAAAAATTATAAAAAAAAAAGCAAAATAATTTATGGGAGATGCGTTGTAACTATGAAACATTATAACTTGAGGGCATCGTAAACCAAGGACCCCCTGTATATTTATCTGATAATTTTAAGAGTAAATATATACTATTGTTAGAGGATAGGTACTCTGCTGTTTCCTGTTTTTTCCATAGTAGTCGAAAATAAAATTTAGAACATTCATGTGCTTGTCTTGAAATACTTTCATATATAAGTAAATACTGTATACAGTATATGTGGACCACAGCACTTCAGTGGTAGAGCTCGTAAATAATAAGCCTGACAAATGCGGGTTCAGTCCCACTGCATAGCATTAGAGAGTCATCCAGCCTAAATTTCCAAACTCCAGCTCATACATGTCCACCCCCAGTCAAATGGGACTTATTTTCAGCAGGTTCAAATATATTAAAAAAAAAAAATCAGGGATGAAGGGATTACCACCAGCCACACCGCTTCCTTATCCCTTTCAGACAACTCTTACATTAAGCTGTTAATATTTTTGGTCTTTTCACCCCCATCAGCTTGAGTATCTCTTGTAGTAGCCTCATACGGCTCTAAGGTATACCTTTTTCAGCACCATGATGGTTACTACTACTCTTACTACAACTACCACAACAACTAATACAAATAATAATAATAATAATAATAATAATAATAATAATAATAATAATAATAATAATAATAATAATCTAAGGTAGCCATTCTAAGTAGGAAAAGAAAACATATATACACAAATTATTTTTATTTTTAGATTCAAGAAAATCATGTAGAACAGAAACAACAATTACCAGAAATATGTACATGGTATTTGCGACACAGAGCGCGGCTTCAAGTTGTGAAACGGATCTATTTGACAGGATGGGCAGTAATAAGAGTGGATTAAGTGATTAGATACAAATATTTTTTCACTCATATCTGAGAACCTATATAACAGCAAAAAAAAAAAATAATAATTTAAAATATTTTGTTTTTGTCCTGTTGGCTGGCAGAATGTGGTTTTACTTAAAATTTAATCTTCCAATATATTACAACTTTCAATGTGACATAACTTTCGAGATGCAGAGAACATGAACTTCTAAAAACTGATTTATGACCCCCTTATGTTATTTGGGATCGTAGGATATACTGATAAAATGTTTTCAGGATTATATTATCTTAATTAAAAAAAAATACGGCAATATGGCGATGTCAAGGACGGTTCTTTAATACTACTTTGCAATATTCTTTCTTACAACAATTGGAAATTTGTTTATTTTAGTTTTATCGTTATTGTATGTTAACTATATTTTCCATATCCTATTCCTATTTTCTATCAATGCTCTTAGTTGCATGTTGAATGTAACTCAACAAAAAATTCGTCACTGTTATTTTTGCTTGTGGACGGTTGGTTATTTTGTCTGAGAAATTATGTACAAAATCAATAACTCATTCATGCATAACTCAAAAGAGAGAATTAACATACATAAATAACCTATTGGCAAGAGTTACTTAATTATAGATGAGGAAATTCTTAGAAACGTTGTGGTTCTACGAAAAAAAAAACACCAAATCTTAGAACAAATCAGTAGAGTACAAATGGAAGAAACTGATTAATGCAATTATGAAATGATTTATGGAATTAAAAATTCCATGTAAAGTACGTATCGAGGATCAAATATCTCTGCATCAAGAAAGGAGAAGAACATAATATAAATGTTTTAATTTTTTTTTTTACGCTGAAAATGAAAAACTTAATCAAACACCAAATAATTTTTCGTGATTAACCAATGACAATTTACATGAATTAATCAGTGCTATGCAAAAATCTCTGATGCGTTAATGATGACATAATTCTTTTGGTAAAATATTAGGCTCAGTATACCAGTGGAGATGGGGTTAGGCCACCTGAAAATAAAATGGTCAACCCTCCTTACTTATAAAAAAAAAAAAAACAAATCTGCTGCGCATGGAAAAAACAAATCTGCTGCGCATGGAAAACAGTGTTTCACGTTGCAGTTAAGTAGCGAACATCACAAACACACAAGGATTAGTTGTTATTGGATTGCTTTTGTATATATTGTTTTTAATCTTTTATTTTTTTTTTTGCTTAACTCGTTAATGGATGCAAAGAATCTGTTGAAGAGATTACTGAGAGACAAGGGGTGGAGATGAAATCTATTAAGACACAGATGAACTCTCTTCTGTTTTGCAATGAGTGTTTCAATGGATGACTGAGAAAGCGCATCAGACAATCCAACACAAAGGAGGAAAAAATTAATACAAAGAAAAAGGAACAAGAATTGGGCACTTCTATCTACAGCCATGCAAGAAGACGGGGCGTCATCGAGAGGCGGTGGGATTTCAAGCAGCCTTCTATTTTTGTTTTTACGTCTGTTCAGTTTATAGTTAGAATTGTTATAATCACCCCGACTCTTGCAAATGCTCGCGAAGCAATAGAAAGGGCAAGACACATTCAGACACATTATGAACAATTTTTTTCTTTTTTGTACATTTTTATTGTGAGCACCCACCCCCATGTTCTATTGAGGATATAGGTGTACACACATCACCGCCCACCTACCGCCACCACCATCACCTAAGTGTTTATGCACATTTATATATCTTCAGACTACCCTTTAATTGTATAAAGAGTTGCTGAAACAATACTTTGAAAAAGCCTTTTTGTATCTCAATTGTGCATCTTGACAATGTTAAGGTAGACGCACAGGTAATACAGGTGATAATTATGGGTACTAATAAGGAGTGGTGATGACAGGTGATGGGCCTGGGCCACTGTGGCCACGGCTGCACTTGTCAGTGTGCTCGGGTGGGCACCAACGACATAATGCACACCTCAACTCTCCCTATACATTATATATACATTATATATTTTAGCTTGGCTAGAGTTTTGAATGCTACATTGTTGTGAAAAATACTCCTTGGCATACTGACGGACTTTTTCACATAAATGAGCTCTGTTGGTCAGGTGTGCATTTTGTCTAGGCATCTCACGAGATCAAACTAAAAGTAAGAGAGGGAAGAACCTCAGTGTCGCAAATGACTCTGATGCACCTATTCACATCCTATTACAGATCCTAAAACAATGTTTTATGCCATACCTCAGGGAGATTTTGCCCATTTCCAATTGACATCCAAAATTTTGACCCTCTGCAAATGAATATGACCAACTTATGTCTACTTACTCAAGTTTGAAGAATTTTGAGTTCTTGTACGAAAAATGGACAAAACATTAAAATTAGGACTGTGATAGATTGGCAGGTGAAGATGTAATATGCAAATAGGCATATCTCACCAACATACAGAATCAATTTATGTATTGTGATGCCAGGTATACAGGATTTGGGGCCCTTTACACGCTTCTGAGCAACAGAAGTCAAGATTTTATTGAAAACAAATATATATACAGCACTTAAGAAATTCCAACACCAGTTTCAACCTGTAAATCTTCATGGTATGTATGTACGCACAGATATAATCTGTAGCCTGGCAGCACATGCATATTACAGCTGGTTGGTAGCGACTGACTACAACAACATTGAAGGCCCTGTGGGTATAGGGTTGAGATGACATATGTAAGCTATTTACCCACAAACTCAAAACTTAAAATGTATCACTATGGAAATACATGTCTTCCTTTCAAACCAAATACATGATAATAGAGGGAAGTTTTGCCATTAATTACTTTTCTTTCTCTTGTAGAAGCCTCACTTGTAGAAATGACAACAATAACGACATAATGTAGAGAAGTTTAGTAACGTTATTCTCACAGCCTGGTGATACCCAAGCCAGAATAAATTTCACAGATAAGAATAGTCTCTAGAAATGTGGCGCGCAGATTGCAATCCATTGAAGAAAATTCCTGAGAGTGCACAGGATACTCTTGCTTTGCCAGTGGTACTCCATCGTAGGTCAATCGAACAAGGTCAGCGTATCGACAACAACAATTATTGCACATCTAGGCTTAAAGTGGGATTTTCTGCGGGAAAGCCAAGCCAGAACTCTTCTCTGAAGCAGGGTTTGGGTGGTGCATAAACACTGGTGAAAGATTTAATGCTTCATAAGAAAGATTTGAAATTGTAGGGCAAGCTATAAGGAACTATATAAGGCTGATGTCCAAAACTTTGACTTTCTGAATATTAACTGTCAAACATATAAATATAAACTTTAGTTTGAAGAAATTTTAACTCTTGTATGAAGAAAAAAAATGGACAAAAAAATATTGGATACATGATCATTATAATCAGTTACCCATGACCACCTTCAACCTAGGCATCACTGGCATAGAAATGACCCATTATCACACACAAAAATCCCCCCAAAAAACCAAGCCTCGAAAAATTTTAACATAGTTTTGAAAACTTATTTTCTTTCCGAGTTTCGTCATCCTGGAGCACCACCCATCACCTAGTGGGACGGCTTGTGGCCACATTATTCACAAGCATCACCTCAGGCGTCTATGAACACGTGGTAAAAAGTAAACCTCGATATAGTGGCTCATATCATATGGACGAGTGCGCTGAGGTGTGTGCGTGCTTCTGGTATTTCAAGTCTGTAAGAACAAGGTCCTCACTATTTTCACACTGAGTAGTTAGTGGTTTTAAATTAGGGCAATAAGATTCTCCTCTACAATAAAATCTACAACTAAAAAAATTGGCTAAAAGCTAAATCAATGTACATATTTCTTTTTTTATAACTAAAAAAAATTCCTTCATGGTAGAATTCACTGGAGCATTTCAAGCTAATCCCATCACAATATGATAATCAAAATAAATAAATTCTAACGGATAAAATGAAGGAGAGAAACTCCTATGGAATTAGCAGAAATTAAAGCTAGCAGGAGTCCAGTGGAAAAGGCTGGTACCCTGTGTCCAGACTCTACATGTTGTACTAGTCAGTATATACACTGTACAAGAGACCCAGCCCAGGTGTCCCGCATGTGAAGCATCGCTAACGGCCCATGTGTCCCACACACAGAGCATCGCTAGCGGCCCAAGTGTCCCACATGCAGAGCATCGCTAGCGTCCCAGGTGTCACACACTTGGAGAATCGCTAGCGGAGATCTTTCACAGCTACGCACAAAATACTGCGTTTTTTAACAATAGCATTTACAGAAGGAAAATTTATCTGACTAGGCCATGACCAAAGTATTGAACAATATACTGTGCTTGGAGTATATAGATCATATTATACAGTCTATAGCACAAGGGATGAAAAACAAAAATAATCCACTAAATATGATGGAGTGGAAGATATTTTGCATTCTTTGTTTATGGCAGTTGATAAAGGTGGCAGTATTATTGCATTTATCTTCCAGTTTGTCGATTATATATTGCGTCTCTATGTAAAAAAAAAAAATTCAACCACTCTCTGAAGGTCTATCACAGCTAATTATTTGAAACAGGTTATATGCGGTGTCTACATCTGCTGACCATCATTCCTTCCACATCACTATTTATATTATATCATCATTATATATTATAATATTCTGGCAGTAATAACATAACCACATTCTAATGTACAAACAGAAAGGAGAGATTGTAAAAAAAAAAAAAAAAGTCTTAAATAACTCTTTACGTTAGCACCAACTCATAGTCATTCTCCAGTGATGAAAAAAAGCTCTCGAGTATTTTTTACACAGCTAAATTGCAAAATGGCAGATGAAACACTCAAGATATTTAACCTAAGTTTTGTACTAAGGTCGTGGCCTTGTCTTCGTAAATATTTTAGGTGGTAACGCTGTTTTTCATAAGTATACTAGGTGGTAACGCTGTTTTTTGTAATATAGGATAATGACTTACGGGGCATAGATAGTATACGTAAATATGAGGTAACTGAATAAATATAAAAGAAATATTTTAAAGATTTACAGAAATGAGCTATAGAACGTCACATGACTATAAAGAAAATAGTGAGAGAGAGAGAGAGGGGGGGGGGACTCCTGGGCACGGTCTTTTTTATTATTTTTATATATATATATTTTTGTATTTTTTGTATTTTTATATTTTTTTTCGGGGGGTGGGGTGGAGATCTGCTGACATATTCCACTGTGGATTGGGTACCTAAAAGACGACTCAAGCACTTCCCATTGTAAACAAATCATAAAATATTTCAATAACCATGATAAAAACTTCTTGATGATATTCAGTCATTACTGTATTGCCATCAGTAACTTGAAAGTATTTTTTTTTTCACACACTATATTATAATTTGCTTACAATGGTTAGTTGGAGGTGAAAAGGTGGGTTGGGGGTGGTAATTTACAGCACCCCTCCACCCTTTCCTTATGCTCAACAATATTTACTGTTATCATCAGTGTTATCAACATACGTTTATGTTAATAGTATGGTTTGTATTACCAACCAAGTTAGCTTTTATTCTTTTTTTTTGTATATACGTGGCATGCCTTATCAAAAAATATATAAACTCTTGTTGTTATTCCGTAAATTTGAAGAGAAGCGACTAAAATAAAAATAATAATAATAATATTAATAATAATAAAAAGAATAATAAATCTATATTCTGTGATAATGCAGCTGTATCCATCTCTGTGAGAAAAAATCCTCTTTTTGTGTGTGACTAGAACATACTGTTTCATGATTATATATATATATATATATATATATATATATATATATATATATATATATATATATATATATTATATATATATATATATATATATATATATATATATATATGGTTAACTGCGCGTGTGTATGTGTGTCATTACTAGTCTTGGATGGAAGAGAGGACAGAGTTCCAACAAAAAAATATATATACCATTTATAAGATAATTTTTATGTCTTCCTTCAAAGAAAAAAATAATATATATATATATATATATATATATATATATATATATATATATATATATATATATATATATATATGTATGTATGTATGTATGTGTGTGTGCGTACTTGTCAATGACTCATCACTTCATGAATACCAATCGTTTTCACATAGAGCTAGACTTTTTTCTTTTAGAATTCCATTTATGATAATAATGTACATTACATTCCCTCTCTCTTTTTTTAGTACACGAAAAAAAAATAATATGGTGGTGGTGTTTTTTTTTTTTGTTCCTCCTAAACATCATTATTAATTTTTAAGATCGTCAAACAAGAGTTTGAGATACCATGGGCACTAGAAAAGGGCACCGAGACAGCTTAGCAATTCGTAAACAGACATTGCTTCAAAGAAACCGACATTATATCTTATGCTGAGAAGTATTTAGGGTATATCTTCTATGCTTCGTATGGTATAACCCATTCAAATAGAACTGTAAAGATGATGGATCACAGGGCTGTAAACACGAGTGCCACGATGATGGATCACAGGGCTGTAAACACGAGTGCCACGAAAGTGCCAGAGTGACACAATTCACTATGCAAGTAGTCGGTAGTTTTGCCTAGGAGGGCCACCATGGTATTTGAAACTCGCGTAGGTCAGATCCAATGTAGCCAGACACCACCGATGATCCTCCGCTTCTATACGCCAGCCATAACCTGCAAAAATGGTATTAGTATCACTAGCTGTTCTCATACACATAATGGTAACCCTGATTTCAATTATCATAATTCTCTTCTTGGGACATTTTCAATGTCATACCATTTTAATCAAGAAAATTATTTAATCATCACTAAAAGTGTATTATTAAAACTGGTAATACTCTTTTACCGTCAATAAAGTCCTATCCCAGGGGAAAAAAATATGAATTTATGTAAATACTTTTAACTAGCAAAATATTAAGAAATATCACCCAATCAAAATTATCATTGCTTACAACGATGTAACAACAGCAGCAAATGTGAGGAGAAGCTTTATAATGTCTAGCATGAAAGGATCTTCAAGTCATTGCGCGGTTAGTGTTGGTACATAACTATAATTCTAATAAAAATCTCGAGTACTTGGCAGTATACATTTCCATTATTTCGAGTCCTGGTTTATCTATCTTTTTTGACGTAATACCATTTTCTAAGGAGATGTCTAATTCTGCTCTCTCTCTCTCTCTCTCTCTCTCTCTCTCTCTCTCTCTCTCTCTCTCTCTCTCTCTCTCTCTCTCTCTCTCTCTCTCTCTCTCTCTCTCTCTCTCTCTCTCTCTCTCTCTCTCTCTCTCTCTCTCATATATATATATATATATATATATATATATATATATATATATATATATATATATATATATATATATATATATGTATGGGATCTTACATATATGCATGAATCCCTGACTTATAAACGAAACATTATTAAAAATTTATATACATACAAGCATACACACATACAATGTATATACATACAATGATGATGCTTCTCAGCTTATATAGCACGTATTTAAAAAAAATATATATATAATTTATAGCACAAATATACTTACAGAGTATATTTACATTTATACAGAAATATACATAAAATTATTTCATTATATACTGTTCTGAATAAAGGAACATAGAACTGCGCATTTTACCTAGCCCTTAGTAGAAATGGGAGTTCGTGACGTAAAACCGAATAGAACAAAGCATTGTTTATACCTATATAAATAAATTAATATATTTCATACTTTCTATTCTAAACTTTTACTCTTGAATATCCCACCCTGAAAAAAATTATTAATCAAATATCTAAACATCAGCCTCAATTCCCCAGCTCTAACCCGTCTGTGTCCATACCCATGCGAATGGGAATAATAGTGACACATAAAACAGAAAACACTATCAAACTGTGAATTATGAAAACACAAATATAAAAAAAAAACAAATAAATTAATGCAAGTTACTGTAAGACTGTACACAAATGCCTCTATTTCACACTGTCTAATTTAAAAGTACACTGAATGAAGGCAGAATACTGCGAGTGTATACACAGAACACTGATAGGAATACACTGACGATAAAGAAATTCTTATTTAATTTTAGTAAAATACCTAAAGGTCATGGGTAGGATTTTCAGTGATGGTAAGACGTCGAGTAGAGATGGTAACACCTCCATCACTAGCAGATGACTGGATGGATGAGTGGTCATCGGTGTCGCTTTGGTTGCTTCCATAACCCAATATGTCGACCTCATCTGGAAAATAAGTCGCATCATTACTGGATGGAAAATTATGGTTGCTTCCATAACCCAATATGTCGACCTCATCTGGAAAATAAGTCGCATCATCACTGGATAGAAAATAACTTTTTTTTTCTTATGATTGTGACACCAGGACGGGCAAAAAAAAAACAAATAAATAAATCTACCCTCATCAGGCCTGGGTACGAAGAAAACATAGAGAGAAGCAGATATCGGGAGTGTATTGTGACTTGTCAGATGTGAAGGGATAATAAGACATGTGCAACGAATAGCCAAGAATATTCGGTGTTGGTTGCTTCCATAACCCAATATGTCGACATCATTTGGAAAATAAGTAGCAACATCAATGACTGATATTAAATTGAGCTGAGCTAGAGGATTGGAAAACCCCCCTTTTAATATCCCCCCGCAAAATGTCAAGGGCTTGCTCTGACTCCACCATTCCACTTATGAGGGGGATTATGGGCCTTGCATCCTGATAAATAGATATATGTCAGTTACAGGATAGTCTATATGGATTCCCAAGCTTAGTTTTATATTACAGATTCGCTTTCTATTATAACCAACACTCTAAATACGTCTACTAGATCAGGTTCTCTGTTTTGGAAGAAAAAAAATATACGCATATCTATTAACGTTCATGGAATCATGGAGAAGTAAGTTTCACAAATGGCTTGCCATATCCATTTGTGTACTGATTTTGTCTACTGAGGTGGGGAGGTCTGGCAACGATAACAGCCTCACCAATCCTTTCCATATCTTTGACATATATTAGGGGAGAGTCTCTCTCTCGACATAAATTAAGGTGAATCTCTCGTGTTTCTCGGTATGGGAGACAATTCTGTAATGGTTAAAGGACTCTAATGAAAGGCAGAGGGAAGGGACAGTGTTAGGACAGAGCCCGACTACACACCTACTATACAGTCGCGGACCAAGCCACCTTTCAAAATCACGTGGATCCAGGGATCTCCAGGCAATGGGTGACTAATCAGGTAGACCTATGGGAAATCACCGACCCCCTAATCAAATACCTAATTTATTTGTTAACGATATGATACAGAGAAGGCTGTTCTAATTCCGGGTCAGGATCGAACCTGGGCTAGTATATTACTAGCCCCAAACGCTACCACTGCGCAAAATGTAAGTCAAAAGATATGTGTTAAGAAATAAATTCCAGACTCAGAATTTGCTAGCACTTGAGAAATTAATACTATTAATACCTAGCTCTTCTTCCATGAACCTAGCTAGAATTTTCCAGTGATGATATAAATGTCAGTGAATGACAGAGGAACATATGGATAAAAGGTATCAACTAACTTAATTGAACTTGTTTTAATTAGTTATAGAAAGTTTGTTGATAAAGTGATACACTTTTTAGCTGTTTAGAAAAATGGTAAAATTCTAGAATGTTAAAAAGAATACAAATAATAAAAAAAATTCTAAAGAAGACATTCTGAATCTAATTTGACAGTAAACTACATAAGAAAGGAACAAAATTTTACATAACAAGGCAAATTTTAAGTTGATAAGAATTAAAAATAAAAAGCTATTTATAACAATCGTGAAAATAACACAACAAATTCTAAGCTGAGAATAAGTATGACAAAATTCTAACTATTTACAACAATCATATGGACATTATTCTGGGGGGGACCGCCGTAGTGCAGTGGTCAAAGCACTCAGCCCAGGAAGTGACAGACCCGCGATCGAGCCCACCGCGAGGCGTTAGGGAGGGCATTCAGTCTTAATTATCCAGCTCCAGCCTGTTTGTGTTCACCCCCATAAGAGGGGTAAATAGTGACACATAAGCCAATAACAAGCAAAAACAAATATTTAGAATGTTTTTCATGCTGGCATGAAAGAATCTTTATAAGAATCTTTATAACTGCAGTTTTTAATAGTCATTATCATTTACATTTATCATGATTCTTTAAGCTATTTATACCAGTATTACTTTTCACTGTTGCTTGAAAATTGTATTCGCTTTATACAATGTCAAATACAGTAAATAATTTATACAATTGCAAAATAAAATAAATGCTGTAACTTAAATGCTTAAAAAAATAAAAATAAAAAAAAATAAGCGAACAAAACTTCTCCATTTCATAGAATTAATAAACTGAATTAAAATTGACTGAAGCATTAAAAAAAAATATCCCCAACATGCTACATAGATACGTCCTGCTAAACTAAAGAAGAAAACGAAAATTATTGTATTGTATATTCTAGTTGAAACAAAAAAATATATAAACCTTAAGTACACCTGTAATTAACATCTCATTAACCATTTTAGTTTAACACGTATAGATAAAACACGTTTTGTAATATGCTTACTACGATAAATAACAGAATAGGAACAAACAAATTTCATATGGAATATCAGAGTCGTTTGCAGCATGCAGGGGCACAAGCAGTGGGAGACTTGGAAGTGCAGGTAAGGTTTAATTACAAAAGCTCAGGTGTGATACGAGAGGTTAGCGAGTGCAAGAACAAAGTTAGATAAACTTCGAGTATTGGTGGACTTCGAAATACAGGTGATATATATTTACAAAAGTGCGAGCACGTGGCAAAGATTAAGTGATGCATGAACAATATATACATACACACACACGCACACACAAACACACACATATAGAATCCGCCTAGCATCAGTATTAGGGAATATATTAAGTAAGTATATGCACCATTGAGGCTGAAATTAGAATATTAAATAATGGTTTGAAACTATATAACTGGAGTCAACAACTCAGTTTAAGCATACATATTACGTCAAATATTCGGTTTGCAATTATAGCGGAAGGTCAGGTTAATTATCAAAAACTTCGTTTAACGTAACCTACATTATACAGCAAATATTATATTGCAGCTATTGCACCTGAAAGATGGGATGACATTATTGGTTAAATATAAATATATACGACGATTAACGATATTGATTAAATACAAAGATATACGACGATTAACGATATTGATTAAATATAAAGAGATACGACGATTAACGATATTGATTAAATACAAAGATATACGACGATAAACGATATCGATTAAATATAAAGAGATACGACGATTAACGATATTGATTAAATATAAAGATATACGACGATTAACGATATTGATTAAATATAAAGATATATGACGATTAACGATATTGATTAAATAATAAAGATATACGACGATTAACGATATTGATTAAATATGAAGATATACGACGATTAACGATATTGATTAACTATGAAGATATACGACGATTAACGATATTGATTAAATATGAAGAAATATGACGATTAACGATATTGATTAAACATAAAGAGATACGACGATTAACGATATTGATTAAATATAAATATATACGACGATTAACGATATTGATTAAATATAAAGATATACGACGATTAACGATACAAAATATTAAAGCAGTAAATGAAATAAATAGTTAAATAAACGATTATTTCCTGTCCAGTAACATAACAGGATATCAATCCAAGCATTGAAATATTAGATTAAATCATGTTGGAAATGAAACACTTGGACGAGAATAAATAACTTGATATGAACGTATCTTCACATAAGCAAATGTTGTTTGTTTTCCTTGTTGTGTGTCATTGTTAATTCTAACTATGGGGGGGGGGGTGGACACAACACACCACCATGGGCATGATAGCGGGGGTGCCACTATTTGATTCAAGTGCTCTAACCACTGCACTACCGCGGTAATATCACAAAAGTGAATGTACGATTGGTATATATAAATAAAAGCGAGAAGAGACGCAAAATATAAGTCTAGCGAAAATATTACAGTAGAGTTTCGATATTTAAAAATGTGGAATTAATTATTACCATATTTGAGTGAACAAATCACCGTAGTCACCGTGGCTCATGCGGTAGCGTCCGCGACTCTGAGGCGTCAGGTCGAGGGTTCGCGCCCCGTCACGGTCTGAGGTTAGCAAGGGTATGCACTCAGGGTAACGATTACATCTGCCAAAACAAGTCCTTCTCAAGAAGGCAACCGTCCTAGCCCTTGGTTGAAAAGGGAGTCCGTGACGTAAAACCGGAACAAGAGTGAATAAATCACCCTTTGTCATTAAAAATACCTTACTTTTCGCCTTCACTTTCCGAGTTACAATAATAAAATGGACTGCTCTTATTACATCTCCATATTTACAAATAATTAGCTAAAATTCTAAAAAAAAAAGATAAAAAAAAGATTCAATACAAAGTCAAGGTAGAGTTAACTAGAATATAAAGGGTTACAAGTATATTTCATTAAAATTAATGGATTGACCATTAATATATATACGCGAGTAAGTGAAATGCGGAAACAAATCTCCCTAGAGTTTTTCACATAGTTTGGCCTTCTTTAATAATAATAAAAAAAAAAAAAAAGAGCAGCGAGAAATGCCAAGGCTGCAATTAAACAACTATATATATATATATATATATATATATATATATATATATATATATATATATATATATATATATATATATATATATATATATATTTGGAGCAGGAATTATATGAGTTAAACATACATATCACCGAAGTGTCTCTTTCGATATATTACTGTCATTATCTCTCTCACAGCTTTCTCCATCTTGATAGTTAAATATAAACCTCCACTGGCACCTGCACCTACTACAAATGCCCTCGGCTTCAATCGAACACAAAGAAGTGCCAGGCTGCCAAAATGGAGCCCTTGAAAAGTGTTGCCAAGGAAACTAGGGTAAGCAGAAGAGACAGATCCGCCGTAAATATCTTCAGCGACCTTTTCTCTCTCACTCTTCCCTCTCTCTCTCTTTTTCTTTCATCTTGTCTTCCTTATGACGTTTACGGCACGTCAGTAATTCAGTTGCCAAACACGCTTTGCACTGCAATGTACGTCTCTCTCTCTCTCTCTCTCTCTCTCTCCTCTCTCTCTCTCTCTCTCTCTCTCTCTCTTGCCAAACACGCTTTGC